>OV884009.1:107164903-107402231 GCA_930367205.1 Acanthosoma haemorrhoidale | reverse complement strand
ATGAGGCTCTTAGTCCTATCTCGGACACTATCCAACAATGAGACTCTTAGTCCTAACGCGAACACGATCCAACAATGAGACTCTTAGTCCTATCTCGAACACAATCCAACTATGAGGCTCTTAGTCCTATCTCGGACACTATCCAACAATGAGACTCTTAGTCCTAACGCGAACACGATCCAACAATGAGACTCTTAGTCCTATCTCGAACACAATCCTACAATCATCTCTTAGTTCCGTCTTGTTGACATCTCATTCCAGCCATTTATTTTCCGATGGTTTTCCTACTTTTTTTTTTTTTTCATAGATTCAAGAACTGTTAAAACCCTGTTTTCTTTTCATTTAAAATATATCAAGGATTCATTTTTGTCTCAAATTTTGACTATTGAGGAATAAATGGAAGTTTATACAAACCTCTGTTAAAAGGATGTTATCTCAATCTAATTGAGGCTTTAATAACATTAAATCTTGTTATCTATAATCCTCGTTTGGATTGTTTAGTCATCTCCACTAGAGCAGGATTCGAGTATGCAAAACACGAGACCCGCATTCTATAAATTGATTTCAGTTCATAACTCAAATATTAATATTCGGGATACTGGAAATTTATAGCCTGTTTTTTTATTATGCCTCCTCCCCTTAGGTATCAAAGAAATCGATTGAGATCATGTTATACTGTCATTTGAATGCTTATTATTATTAATGACAATACGAAGTTGTTTCTGATGATAAAAGTAATGATAGGTTGTTAAATGAACATTATCTCTAAAAAAAAAAAAACTGATGTTAATAAAAATAGTGCAGGGGCCAAAGTAGTCCAGGGAATAGGGGTCATATGCCTTACAAAAGGTCAAGTCGTTCTATTTTGTTCGTATGCCATATAGATCGGTCCCTTATCCCGTGGCTGAGAATCCAAGTTTTTGTCCTAAACTTTTCAAATTTACTAGGATATGAAATGGTCGATAGATGCTCAAGGGAAAATGAAGACCATTCAACGGAGAGAAGAGCGAAGTGTGGACTACACGCGAAGCCGCCTGTCGTAGGTTCCGGCGATGAAAATGGACCCGGCTGGCATGTTCCTTTTAATTGAAAATACATTACAGCATGTGCTCAATACATTTATGTCATACCTAAGGGATAGGGGGGGAGATAGAAAATAAATTGATCTGGCAACATCCGGAATATTAGAATTTCAACTGTTAAGAACTGAAATCAATTGATAGAATGCGGTCCTCATGTTTTGCACACTCAAGTAACTAAGACCTGTGCTCTATATGTTTACTGCTTCTGTTACTTACTAATTATAATATTATTCAGTTATTTAGAGAGTGCATAGTATCGATAATAATGTAAACTATCGATTTATATCGTCTGCATCGATGTTTTGAGATACGAAAATAACTATCAATTTTATCACTGGGCATTCATCTAGTATGGTTTCGTAGGTTTTGTTTCAATATCAGAAACCCTTATGTTTCTTCAGTTTGTCTGTCTATTTTGGTCTTTCCAAGTCGCATGTTTGAGCTAGCTACATGTAAGTTTACAAGGAGGCCCTATTTGACGACATGCCGTCTCTAAAAAACATGAAACATTCTCGTTTAAAACAAAATAATATATTCTTCTGTAAGTAAGAGTATTGTAGCAAATTGAAGATCTCACTGTCCTGATGAGCGATATGGTTTTTTTAATGTATGATATTATGCGCGGTAGTTCTATTTCATCCCCTGACCCTAAAAATAAAACCAGTCCCATAGGAAATATTAAGTGTTAATTAATAAACGATGAAGGTTCATTATTAAATAAATTAGTAAAAAAAAATATTTGTCCACGGTTTGAGTGTGTACAGTGTCAAATTAAAGATATAGGATTCTCGAATGATAATGAATATATTATATTAGGGCTTATTTGGAGTCCTATAACGTAAAGTAGTCAAAACTAGTCTAAAGTGTATTGGCAACCCCTCATTTTCACAGTGTATCGAATTAATTGTATATAATTAATTATCGGGAGTTAAGTGGACTATAATTACAATAGGCCATTAAACCTGTGAATAAAATCGTTTTCGCGACCCTTTTATTTGTCATGCATCACACTTGACTTGATTTTTTTTCGCTGTTTGGACTCGTGCGTTGGCTTTTTTGTTTTAGTTGTACCAAAAAAAAAAAAAAAAACCGAAACCCATAAACGGACTCAAATATAAAACTGCTGGTGCATTATTCATATTTTTATCTTAAGCGATGGAAAATAGCTGTTACGGTTGATCTGTTGATATGGCTAAGTCTGTAGGAGTCTTTTTAAGAAAATAGTTTATTTGATCGTAAATGCTGTCAATATACTTACCTATAAATTGTGTAATGTTTATTGAAACGTGAATGGAGGATAACCAAGGCTTTGAGTGGAAATCAGAAGTATGGCCAAAAATATACTTTAAATTTTGTATTTACATTTTAATGGTCATTTGCATCGTTAAAAAGCAAGGACGAACTAACTGAAATGAATATAAAAATGATTAGGTAGCAAACGCTTGGTCAGCTAGTATCCTCAAAACCGGAATAGTCTATATATTAGTCCCAGTATAAATTATCTATTTGTCACTGGAGTATGTTTATTTCCTCAAATATTAAAATTATAACTATTTCCGCAATTGCTTATAGCTATCATTTCAAAATTGATCTTTGTATTTTTATCTAGTGCCTTGCCATTTTTTTCTTATTATATCAAAGACTTTTTTTTTGTTACTTAATATAATCTTGTTACAGCAATCATAAAATACTGTATTTAAAAAAAAAATAAATGTGTGTATAAAGGATAGAATAAATACAATAAGTATGTAGAAAGAGAAAAAGGAAAATAAACAGGAGTTTTTTTAAGTACTCATTAATTTTGTAGCTACGAGGTCCGTTATTTGCTCACGAATTCAGGATCATAGAAAGTAATAAACTATTTTTTAGTACACATTTTTTAAACCTCATCCTCACCAGCCAAATCCATCATCTGATGCAACTAAATATTGACAAGACTTAAGTGACAGTAATTAGGCAAAGGGTCTGGATACTTATACAGACTTCATAACAGGAACTCTAACCTCCCACTAGAAAAGCAACTGCACAGATATATATAGTTACTGCACAGATAGATATAGCTACTGCACAGATAGAAATAGCTACTCCACAGATAGAAATAGCTACTGCACAGATAGATATAGTTACTGCACAGGTAGAAATAGCTTCTGCACAGATAAATATTGTTACTGCACAGATAGATATAGCTACTGCACAGATAGAAATAGCTACTGAAACCAATACGGACTTAGTAACTAGAACTATAGGGACAGCCAAACATTGGAACATCAAACGAATCCGAAGTCCTCACAACTGTAGTAAATACTCCCTCTACCTTACAAACTCTCGTCCCTTCACAGCAATCTTCATGTACCAACTGTCCTTCGCCTTGTTCCCTCGTGTTTATACAAACTCCACGCTAATCTATCCGCTCATCCTAATCCACCTGATCGCCTAACATGTCTCTCCGTATTAATATAGAAATAGATGTCATGGCACTGGCCATCTTCCTCCTTCATGTCCTCAGCGTCTGTGGCTAACTTGTCCTATCTCTGGTATTCGCCAAAGCCCTTCTTTGCAAACTGGTGGAATTGGTTTGGGAGTGGGGGGGGGGGTCAATATGTGTCTATATATTGTACTGCCTTGCTTCCGGGCAGAATATGTAATTATATATTGTATGAATGGAAAATTAAACATAACTCACTTAAAACATACGAGTTTTCACCAAACGTAGACCAACATTAACCCACCATTTGTCCTAAATAATTCCCAAATACCCTGGTTCCATTCCCTTCACTACCTATTAGTAACTTAAGATCGTTTCCTCGCATTCACAAACCAGGTGAACAATAAATGCAACAAAACTAGAAACCTCATTAGTAAAATGTCTCCCTGCAATGACGTAAGTTTTACCGGCTTGGAGTTACACTTGTGCTTCAAATTAAAGGTAATTGGAAGTCATACAAAACATCAGCGCACAATTAACAACTACCCTCGATACAACACCAAGATAACCAAGCAGACCTACAATTATCCACACTTAGGCAGAGAATTTCTTTTTTCTAACCTCCATATCCAAAAACCCATTAATAAGAGAAATAGGCGATTGCAGTAAACATACACTCAAAAGATACATCCACAAACCCACAAAACATATCCTGTTGGAATAACATTAACCAAATTCAATTTTGTATCTACTTACACTCCACTACAAAAAAAAAGTTTGATTCAAACCAAAAATGCTTGCACAGTGATTCTAAGTTTTAGGGTCTGAGGTCGAGACCGCACCATCTGATTTATTTCTTGGGTATGGTCATTTTTGGACCTCTTAAGGCCCAATTTAAAACAAAAGATCGTTGCACGGGACCAATAGGACCTCACACTATGTAGAAGATGTAAAAAATAACAATAATAGTTCATTTTATTGTACAAATCATCCCCGGCATTACAAATTATCTTTTGAATAAAGTAAAAAAACATTGAAAATAGGCGAACTCTTGCAAAAAAAAAACTTCAAATCGAGTCGAACTACATCAATCTCTATTGTTGGCTTTGAAAATAAAACTTTATTGTGTGGAATATCTGTAAAATTATACTGGCGTTACGGTTATTTTTATTTCCAATATTTACATAGTAAAAATAATCTTAAGCTAGTATGCAACGCATCTTGTCTAAAAACAAAAGACTAAGGTACATTAAGACAAGACTAAGGCATAATCGCTATTGATTATGAATAAATTCTTCATTGAAGTACATATAAATTTTAATATAGGAATAAATATTAATAAAAAAAGCTAGATGTTAATAGAAAAAGATATCATCGTAACATGCACTTGTTTTGTTAATTTATCAATTAATTATCTGGTTATATGTAGAATATTATCAGTTTTCTATACGCCGTGCAAGTTAACTATGATACCTTAGAGTATCAAATATCATCCTTAGAAAGATGTTTAGATTATTTGAAGTTATGTGATATTGGTATGACTAAGTCAGTTTGGTCATTACTAACAGGTATTTTTTTTCTTCTATATTGGCTTACATGGTGTGGTATCGGTGACAAGAACAGGACTTAAAGGTCCTGTATACTAGCGTAGATCTCCCTGTTCTCCTTCAGGAACACACGGGAAGTAGGGAAGGACGTGCGCTGAGCTTCACCAATCCCGAACCTTTTGCAAAGATCCCCTCATTCTATCGTCGCCAGTCCTTAGCTGGATCATCACCTGTTACTCTTATTAATGTATCGCTGTCTTCACTCTGTCAAAACCACGAGGAAAATATCATAACCCCAAATCTGAAATAGGTGTTGAACTGTGGCCTAGGGTAACTTAGTAAGAAAAATGAGCCCGCCTTTTATTACGTTTTGTTGTTCGTTTTATTCTCAGCCTTCCCGTTATTGTATTTTACCATAATAATAAGGCCGAAACACAATGAGCCTATTTCCACGTGTTTTAGAATATCCCTTTAAAGTTCGAGACTTAATTGTTTGGTACTAATTTACAAAGTTATACTTAAGCCAATCTGGACTTGTGGAATAGAGCTATGGAGGACAGCAAAAAAGTCGAACATCAAGCCTATCCAATCCTTTCAATCAAAAGTCCCGAGAACAATTGTAAATGTTCCTTATTACGTCAGCAACAAAGCCCTTCATAACGATATTAATATACCCTACATTCTCGAACTCATCCCTTCCAAGTTCATGAAATTCCATAGTAACCTATCCAATCACCCTAATCCCCTAGCACACCACCACTCATCCCTATAATCCTCCTCGGAGACTAAAGTAGCAGTGGCCCGCTATAAATGCGTGACAGTGGGAGTCCTGGCAATGGCCAGTTTCTCCAATCATGTCCTGAGCGGGGTATGTGGCTCTCGTGCTCTTGGTCAGCCTCCGCTGGCTCGTATCCGGTGACGCGGCTGACGGAGGAGTGTGGGGGAATATCGCATGACTCCGCTTTCTCTCTCTGATGCGAGGGAGGTGACAATCATGTGGATTTGGGAGGTCTCTGGGGCTGTTTGTAAATGCTGTATGAATGAGCGAGTGAATGAAATTTTGTAAATACGGTATGAACGAGATCATTTATCACAATTACTTATTGCCCAGTAAGGCAGATTGTAATTTTATTATAATAAAGCTGTTTAAGTTAATAATTGTTTGGAATATTTTTGAAATTAGTTAGTGATCCTATTTGATAACTTGTTCATAACATTTTGTAAATAATTACAAACCATTCTATTAACGATTACTACTTATTCGTAGATTTGAAATATGAACGAGTCTATAAACGATTAAAACTAATCTTAAACCGGTTCTGATTTGATTGGTGAGATAAGTTATGAACTAGAACAATATGATGGTTAAATTGGCGTTGTTATATAAGGGTATAAATAAGTGCACTAAATAGGGCGGTAGCTTTTTCAGATATAATCCCTTATTCATGCGGCATCGCATACCGACACGTGTGTCCTTTTGTCTCTATCACGCCACTAAACAGCATAATTAATCATGCTTGGTTCACATAATTGTCCTACGAAAAGGTACTCTGGACTCATATGGTGATGATGGTGATGAGAAAAGATACCATCCATCCCAAATCAGAGAGAAACTGGCAGTAATTCGCATGACGGGGAAGTATACGATATTCATTAAAAATGTAGTCTGGGGAACTAGAGGAGCAATGAGGTGTACTTACAGCAGTAAAGAACCTTTGATGTAGATATTAGTACTAGTAATAATAATATGAGTTTTCTACCTCCCCTCCCCCCCTCCGAAGAATATTTGGTGGCAAAAAAAACACGAAAATATCGGACTTTTTTTAGTTTTTGGAAAATAACTTTTTTCCCGTTAATCCCAGCCATAATTAATTTATTTTCAATTTAAGAGAAAACAAAATTCGCTAAAACGGTTGTTTGAAACGTTCTTTCCTGAACGCAATATTAATTGTGCTTTTTTTAATTTGTGCACTATTTTCTCTACTACCACGATCTGCGGCTCGTATGAAAGACGAGTAAAAAGTTATAAATGCATTGGTTGTAAAATGCAAAATTTTAATTTTTAAATAAAAATAGATAATTTGTAATAAATGTTATTACAGCACAATACAAATTTTAGAATAGAATATAAATAAATTGTAGATTTTGAAATAATAGAAATTATTAAAACTAATAAAAAACAATTATTTCATTAAAATTTTTGGTATTTCTGAAGATAAATTTTATAATAAAATAGCGTGAATATATATGAATTGAAACATGTTAAAATATCAGAAATTTTTAGAACTAATGAAATACTAGTCAGAAAATAATTTTAAAAACAAATGGACAGCTTTTGGCGTTTTAAAGGGCCTGGCTTATGATAACTGTCCTCTAACTTTGCTGTCCGTGTTGGAATAGTCCTGCTCACCAGATGATCCTGTTTGTAGCACACTGTTGGATTATTAATCACATCATCGAAGTCGTCAAAAGGATCTCCAGCTACATCTGGAACATTCTCACAAGAAGTGCCAGTGGAGTGTTGCATATTGAGGAGCAATGTATACCTGCTTTTCGGCAGCTACGAGCTCTACTCCAAGCTTTCTTGCAACCGCAGGAAAGAAACTGCAGCAGCAACTGAGGTCCAGCGTCTTTAGTCATCATCATAATTGGACTTAAACCAGAAGAGCTTTGATCCTATACCCATTCACTTGTATTTTTGTTGTGACACGACCAACTTTAAATCTGCTAATAACTTTAAAGTGCAGGAAACTTAGCTGCATATTCTTAAGTGGTAGTCTCTCATGATTAAATTTACTTTTTAAGGCAGTGGACGTCAGGTATCTCATCAGTTCATTCGTTAGTTTCGATTTCACCAGCACACAATTCAAGAAGATATTTATTTTCTAGTCTGAGTTATGGGTTCTTGAGAGGCTTGAGGGTTACTGAATTTTGCTTCATAGTACTTCAAATGCGGCTGATGTATCAGAAAGAGAACACCATTTCGATTTCCATGGCAAAAAAAGGCCGATGTAGTGCGACAAGCAGTAAATGCATGAATGAAAACTAGATACAACTACAGGGTCGTACTTGAATGATTTCATTGAGTACAATGAACCTGCTCTATTGCCTCTCCCTGGTTTATGGATGAATATGTTAACATGTTTGGAGGGATATGTTAGCCCAGTGTGCTGAAGAACGACATCAATGTCCTCACTTACAATTACAACAATGTCATAAACTGATGCTTGGGAAGTGCTGCGTTGACGACAAGCCGTCAACATCTTCATCTCCCTGTTTCACTTTTTTTTCCCCAGAGAATGATCCCTAATAAGGGTCAGTTGCCAGTGCCAAATTGGATTTAACTTTTTTTAAAAACATCTCATTTTCTTAAAAAATTGTCCTCATCGTTAACATATTCTAACTTTTGACCTACCATTATACTTGCTAACAAATTCTCTTTCTAAATATATTACATCACCTGCATACGGTAATTACGCACGAAACTACAAATTCACAATCAACATAAATTGAAAATCTTCGTTAATTCTTCATAAGATATGGGGGCACATATTTCCCCATATCCCAATGCCTTCTTGTTCCCATTTTCGTGTCGGCATCAATAAATCATTGTTGAGTAATCACATTATTTGACTGTTCATCAAATATTATGTCAGATAAAGTGATTTGGAACTGCGATTCCTCTGTGCCGACTCACCCGGGTATCCTCTGTCCTATAACACCGTTTTGTGGTTCAAATTTCTCAAAAATGACCCCCTTTCGCAATTCTTCTTCAGTAGGGTGGCATGGTCCGTGTCTCTGAACCGAACCTACGAACAACACAGTTTTTTCTGAGAGTTTTTCTCTCAAGAATTTCTTTGTTGAAGGCACAAATTATTCAAAAACCAATCTTTGAGATAAAAATATTTTTCCATTCACTCACGAAGCCTTTTGAGATTTGTCAATACACATTCAGATTTACATTTTTCCGGACCCTTTTATTTCCATACATTTGGAGTTTTACATCTCCAACTGCATTACTCCAAGGAAGCGAAGTTACACGATCTTGCTTCACTTGATGTCCTTTGGCTACCAAGTCCAATTTTGAAACTAATGTTTTGTTTGGGAGCATTTTGTCAGCATGAAACACCTGGCAAGACTATAAGTTTTCATCTAAAACGAACTTTTCAAATTTAACTTTAAATTCTTCACTGGCAACATTATCGCCTGGTAAAAGTTCACCGCTTAGACCCAGTCAGTTCACTCACGCTGTGTCGTTCCTTCCAACGAGACATCCATCCCACCACACTGGGAATAAAATACAGGTCCGTACGTAAAAACAGCAAAACACAGCCATAACACTCACGAATAATGCGATAGGTGTACCAACTGACAACTGAAAGGGAGGAAACAAAAGAAAATGAAAGAAACTTTCTAAAAACAGCTGTAGGAAGTGAGTCATTTCCTGGAAACCCCTCTCTTTGCATTATTTTCGTACTTATCGCTCGCTAAATTAAATTTTTAGTTTACTAGATTTTAATTAAATAGTTTTCTTTTTAATGCCGGATGTCCGAACAATCGGGGTCAGGATTACCGGGATTCTACTATACATATGCAACCTATACCACGTCATTAAATGCAAAGTCGAAAACTCATATTCTTTTTACTACTACTAATATCTACAAGATAAAAAAAAACTATACCAATCTGACTTGTTGCAAGCAAACTCCCCCATTTTAGCTCCCCAATGACTGGACTAATTATTAACTTTCAAAGCACGATTTTTTGGATTACCTTACTGTTGTTTGAGAAAAAAATATAACTTCAAATCTTAAATAACTTCTTAGCTGGGACACGATTATTTTCATCTTTACTCCCGCCCCCTCCCATACTTCCCGTCATTGTGTATTGGGCAAAAGCTAATCATCGTATTTGTAGGTATTGTGGAGTACACCATTAAAATTTCTGATTTATTGAATACGGTAGACAGAAAGAAAGTTGATGGAATGGAAGTAGTGCTTCTCCCCTCCGGGCTCGGCTTTTTTAGCTCATTTTTAAGATACTTATCCAAGTATAGACGAAGGGGCAGACGGATTGGGTTAGATAAGTTCATCTTTAGATAGAATATTTATTAGGTAATTATAATTTGGGTCAGGTATTAGATATAGTGGGGTGCTCAGTATGCTAACAGTTGCATCCTGTCCCACCTCCGAATATAGCTCGCGATTCCTTTTCTTTCCAACGCATTCCCTACGTCTGTCTCTTTGTCCCTGTCTTGCACGATAGTTGCCGTGCAAATGATCCATTCCACCTTAAAGGAAATCACTGGTACAGGTATCAGGAGTATGCTCCCAGGATGGTGGTGCATAGGTTAATAATGTTCTGAGATGCATTTCATGAATTATTGTTTGACATTTTATCGACAGTTTGGGTGTTTCGCATGGAAATAGCAAATTTTAATGGTATATTCAATGAATATTTCCCGTATAATACTGGAAGTAAGCGAAAAAATCTGTCACGTTTTCTATTGGGTTGTCCAGAAATAATTGCAGGTTCAAGGTCTTGAATGACAAAAACAGAAACAAAAAAAACTTCTGTTTTAAACGGAATGTATTCAATGGCAGTAGTCTCCGTTACCGTCAATGCTATTTTGCCAACCTCCTAAAAGCTGTTCCATAACCTCTAAATACAAATTGATATCTTTGATGAATTATAAAAAGTTATTGTCCAAAGCTGTTTGGTCATCAAGTTCTTCCTCCAGCCACTGACCGACCATAAGGTCTACTGTTGAAGAAAATCCTCTTTTCGTCACAAGTAACGATGCACTTAGTAAAGATTAGTTTTTGTTGCGGCAAACAAGTGTTATCAGCTCGTTTCATTCGGATTAATTTTGTTGGTGGTTGTTCAATTTATTAACTTGCTGCCAATCGATGGGTGCTTTCCCCGTAAGTTCTCCAAATAGTTATTATTAGATTGTCTTTGGCCGAGGTTCAGAGATAGCAATCTTCTTCATTATTCGCAGCTGAGGAGCTGTTTTAGCCGATCGTTAAGTACGCATCTGAGACTGTGTACCGAGTAACAATATTCAAAGTTATCGCCAAAAATCGCCAGAGCTATGAATCTCATGCTCCTTATTGATTGATATTGTTTCTTCCTTTTCTTCGCCTTTGAAATGTAAATTTAGTTCAAAATTGAGGTAACACTGTTTTAGTCGCTGAACGTAAGAAAAGGCACTGATCATTTGATCAACTAAGATCTGTTAAATTTATTAAATTCCACCTGCCATTGCTCACTTAATAGTGCCCTTGATGACACGTTCGATGTGATTACTAACGGAAAATTTAATTTGATTGCCAAAAAATTGCCTTAGCCCACGGTAAGTGAGCAAAACAAAGTCGGATCCTGTTTTTGGAAGTGTTTTTTCCCGAGATTATTGCGGTTGGGACTAACATCTTATTTTTTTATTATTCCCTGGCACCCAAATGTTTGTTTTTCAATCGCTGATTAATTGATTAATCGCCCTTCATTATTTTTCATGGAGTTGCATTAATGTTTAGCATGTCTGGACTACTTCGTTTCGAGAGGCAACATATTGCTTGTGTTACAATTTTGAACAGGATGTTCATGACAGTTTGAATGACATCTTGTAGTTACATTTTAGAATACTAGACCCATCTCCGACAAGATTTTCAGTTACTTAACAAAATTTCTATAGCCGAAAGTCATTGATTGGGGCGTGCCAGCATTTTTTATTCGCTGATAAGGAGCAAGGATATTTTTTCTTGGGATGATAATTACAATAATACTAAATAAAACTTATTTATACTTAAAAAATTATATTATAATTTAAAATATGAGTTCGATATAATGGTTTTTACGACCGCTAAAGTGAAACATGCAGACAGAGGGATTCTTATGATTTTCAGTTTTCGTTCCCCCCCCCCCTATAATTATTCCTCAATTATGATGAGACTTTAATCCATGAATAATTTCTAAGAAATTTCCAAAAATAAAATTTAAAAGGTTGTAATAGCTTCTTCAAGGTGAATATTTTAGCGTTTTGATATTTTTTATTTACTTGAGAAGGCTATTTTCAGCTGTGAAATGGTTTAAGAAGTAAAATGAAGCATTTGTGATGCAAAATACCAAATAGTTGTTTGACAGGTGATGACAGTGAGTTTTCCGAAAATGTATTAAATGAATCTGAAAAATCAACTCAATGTTGTATTTGTAACCATTTCCTTTAAAATACTTCGTTTGATTTATATCTCGGGTACTAAAAATATTCTAAATAACTAAAACATTGGGGAAAAAATCCTATTAAAATTGGCGGAAACTTTAAAATGTAATGTTAGCTTTGGGCTTTAAAAAAAAATATTTTGTGGTCTATGTTTGTGTTTCTTTTTTCGTTACTGTCTTCAGTTCCATATTAAGGAGGAAATATCACAACATTTGAGCCTGAGACAAGGAACACTTCAGTAATTAACAGATAAGGAACTGACTTGTCTTGTTTAATTTTATTTTCTCTTACTTCCTGTTATTATGCAGTAACGAAAACATATACATATTTTTTGGGAGTTTGGTTAAATGTGCGTGTAACATAAGTCCCTGAAATAAGAAATGGTTGGTGAAAGACGATGATTCGATACAGTTAACATTGCATACACTTATGTTTTCCCAATGTATTGCGAGCCTTTATTTAAACCAGACCCTGTAATGGAAATAATTGATTTTATGATCCAATTTTAAAGATGAAACTAGTTGTCTACAACATTGTCTCCAACTGTTTAAATTTAAATGTGACTTGTGTGTAAACAATCACAGATGCCTTTTGAATGCATATTATTAATTTGTCTACAGAGCATATTTTCTTTAATATTTGATGGAAAATGAGGCTTTTTTTTGTGTGTGTACATATGATATTATATATTGGTGATATTTAAAGTTAGTATCATATTAATAATAAAACAACTTTATTAATGATTGATTTATTTATTATTTTACTTATTACCTCAGGTTGGGTTCTGATATACCAAACACTCCTACTTTAACCTAATTTTATCCTACTATCTTTAAACATTAATAACCTAATATCTAGCGGTACACTTTGAAGACGTGGACTGTCTCGCTAATTGTCTCTAACGCCGGAGAATTGTAAATTGTTCTGATACTCACGGTTTCACCTTGAAATACGTAAATTCTTGATGAGATAAAATGTTGCTTGCGTAAGTCTCGTGCGGTCGTCGCCTCTGTGTGCCGACTCCTCGGGTTCTCGTGCCCGACTCGACTAGGTGACAGTGCTAGAATCGTAGAAGACTGCCAATGACTGGAAAACGATTGAATATCTTGATTTTTTTCTTGTCTTTTTTTGTTCCCTTGACCCCCTACTTTAAATTTGTTAAAACATTAAATATATACAATAACAAAATATAATGAGCTGAATTTGGCTCCTTGTACTGCGTGCCAAACATTTTAATCAGTTTTTATCAAACTTATATTTATCTTTTTATTGTTAAAAATTCTATATAATGCAGAAAGGTGATGAAGCTCACCTTCGGACTACAGATGGGGACCTAAAGCCTTGGCTGCCTGCGCCCTTCGATGGGGAAATGGAGAGGGGGTTATCATGTTTAACACTGGCTTGGTGAAATATTGCAGTGAATCAAAGAATTTGATGTCTACAGCGAATAAACACATCCACCTTAACCAGCTCAAAGTATTCATGGATTTCACTGTTCTTACACTGCTGGAAGGAGGTATGTCAGGCCAGTTTCATGAGTATCTCGTTTTGAAATTGTTGGAGTCACTTCCGTAAGATGAATAAAAAGCTGTGCACCTTACAGCAGAGCTGGCCTGATACAGCTCTTGTATATCATGAGTTTGAGGCCCAGAGGTAGTTTGAGGGAAGTCAGCAGGTGTGTAAGGCGGAAAACTTTGTGCTTGTGTTATTTCCTCACAAAATGAGCACAAAAACAGGGGTTTTGGTCCATTTTTATGCCCAAATATATGAAGATTTTTGCGGGAGAATTCTGCTGTGTTCCTACAGAATAGGAAGCAGGCAATGGCTTCTTTCCCTTCTGAAAAGAGAATATTATGCAGTCAGTCTTTCCTACGTTCAAAGTAATGTTGAGTTTCACCAATTTATTTCGATTATAATTTGTAACGAAGCCTTCTTAGTTGTCCAGTGGCGATGGTATCAGAGCTGGCCGCTTCCTCTTGGTCTGCTGGCATCCCATCATCGTTAACATCCTGGCCTTTTTCCTAAAGCTGGGTCTTCAGTAGATGTTGACTCTTCCAAGTCTCAGCTTCAACTGGGCTGGACGAGGAATGGGTCTTGACTGATCGAAGATGCTCCTTGTCTACCTTCTTCTTCTCTCTATCTCCTGGTCTTCCGTCCTTCTTCATGGTGTAGTGTTTGTCTTCTGTTATTATTAATTTTAGAGCTTCCAATAATACTCCAAATAAATAAGTTTGTACTTTATTATGATAATACTTAAATTTTTTTTTCTAGTTGTATAAAAGTTGCCTGAAAATTAATTAATTAAGTTCAAACTAACACAACAAGAGATGGGATTGAATATATAGAAATTCTACATGGAGGGATATTGCAATTTTTTAAAAATTATTATTATGAAGTGCTTTCTTGTCTGCAATTTTTTTAAAAGCTGCTTATCCTAAAGCATTTGCTTGTGCAGAAGAATAAAATAGTCAATATCTTGAGAGTAATTCTAAATAGAAAAAGAGATGTTTAATAATATATTTAAAAAAAAAAAAAAAAAAGCCTTATTGTTTCTGGAGAATTGTTATTTCTGATAGATATATATATAAATATGATTATATATATATATAAAGAAAAAAAATGTTCAAATGCTCCTTTAGAGTCACTAGGCCTTTTTTAAAGTACTTTGAACCACCCTATAAAAAATAAGGTTCAAAAAGTGGTTCCCCTTTTCTGCTTACATTACAATTCAATAATTTATTGAAATGTTTTTATCTTCTTTTTTTTCATAGCATTGTGATAAAGATTGGACATATGATGCTCCTAATATTTTACTATGACTTCCGGGGGTGGACCACGGTTGAAATCTTTCAGAAGCATGCGAGGAACACCCCACAAAAGACAGCATTTATTTGTGGAGAAAACACCATCAAGTACAAAGAGGTAATTTTTTTACTAAATGAAAATATCTAGTCACTTTTAACTGATTCAAGCTTGATATTTATCGATATAAATATGTTTTTCCATAGCCAAAATTTACTTTCATTTCTTACTTTAATACATAATTACGCTAGATTCATATCGAAAATTGAACTTTTCCGCATTGTTACTAGCTTTGAAAAGAAGCTCACATAACATTGACAAACATTTTTGTACCAATGCGACAAATTTATTTCTTACTTTCAAATTATCAAAACTATGGTTTAAACTGATGCATACACTTTATTGGTAGATTATACTTCATGTTTGTTTTTAGTTTAAATCACTAGTTATGGGCACAGTTAAGGTTTTTTTTATGATTTCATTTTTGTATTCTTCAATTCAACGTGCAATTGTTGGTATTCTAATTTCCTAATTGATTTTTTTTTCCATTCTTTTTATGACCTCAATATTACATTCTAGTAACTGTATAATTTTAATAATAGTTTTTTATATTTTTGGTTTAATGTATTAATTGAAGGAGTTTTATCAAAATCAGTTATAGTTTCCGATTCCAACAAAAAACTTGAAATATAATTTTGCTAACATTAATTACAGTGGTCACTTCATTTTACAAAAGCGTCTTCTAAAACTTCTTTTCAAGCTTCTTTAGCATCACATTTATTGTGTCAATGAGGTTTTCCAGGTACTATTACTCCTTAAAATGTTGGAGAAACCTAATTGCATCCCTGGTCAAACAACCATAAGTAATAATTTATGTGCCCATGAATCATCTAAGAATGACTGAAACCAGTTACGATCACAATCGGTTATCGGTCATGAGCATCCATGTATAAAACTAGTTTTTTTTTCTTTCAAAATTATAAATCCTTGTTTTGACCTGTTCCCCTGTCACCCGTTCAAGCTAGAAGTATGGCATTTTACCTAGAGCTCCCATTTGATATTGGAAAGAAATGGAAAATATAGCCATCGCATCATAAAACATAATTGTCATTAAGTAATTAGTAGGTATAAAAAATTAATACAATTTTTATAAGGTTATAAAATAAAGATTGTATTGTCTGGATTAACAATATTTAGTTTTGTTTTGTTTTTAACTATGATTACAAAAGTTGTTAAAGCTGTCATTAACATAGTGTACATAACTTGTAATTATTTTTGGGAATCAACTTCTTCTGACTGACAATCACATGGACACTTGCCATTTCTAGACAGAATAGCATGCTGAATAACTCTATGAAAAAATAATGTTATCAATTTGTTGTTTCAGATGGAAGAATTCAGCAATCGGGCCGCCAGGTTTTACTCATCTCTAGGCATTGTCAAGGAAGATCCTGTTGCAATATTCCTGGAAACTAGAGTGGAGTACCCTGCGGTGTGGCTGGGGCTCATGAAGATAGGTGCAGTTGGAGCTCTCATCAACACCAATCTCAGGACACAAGTTCTTGAACATTCTTTAAAAATCAGTGCAGCCAAGCATTTAATCTATGGAACAGAACTGACCCATGGTAAACACTAAAAGTTCTTCTATTAAAAAGTTTGGCTAAATATCCCATTGATAATCTTGTTGATTCATGGATCAGTAACTTAACAATTATATTTTAATTATTTAAAAGATTTTTTATTTTTACCAACTATTTTTTTAAACATATACAAACTAGAAAGTGACAAAACAATATGGAGAAATGGTTGGGGGGGGGGGGCTGTGAGTTTCTAAAAAACCTATTTGGTATTTTTATATGGTTTATTAATGATCAAAAATATCTTGTTTTATTTCGGCGCAAATTTATCTAATTTTACATATTTCTATTTGCTGTAATACTAGTTCTGATTTATGACAAAAATACTATATAATGGGTTGGCCAAAAAGTCCGTTCGGTTTTTGTCGTCACGAAACTTCAAGCAGTCTAATATGTAGCTAACTTCAGTCCGTCCCTTGCGAGTGCGCTCTCGTCAGATACTAGACACTTTAACATAGTTTGACGCAAAATTCCGACGAGAATGATTGTATTTTGTGTGTTTAGGATCATCCTGAAAATGGAAAACCAAAACGAACATTATCGACACCTCATGCTTTTTTATTGTAAAAAAGGCAAGAAATCAGTGGAAACATGCAGGAAGATATGCACTGTATACAGAGAGGATGCTGTTACAGAACGTGTGTGCCAGAAGTGGTTTTCAAGATTTCGATCAGGAAATTTTTCGGTTCAAGACGCACCTCGCTCTGGCCGGCCAACTGAGATTAACAGCGACAAAGTGAAGAAATTAGTCGACACCAATCCCCGTTATACAACTAGGGAGATCGCAGTCATCCTCAAAATATCCAAATCGAGTGGTGAAAACTATCTGCATCAACTTGGCTACGTGAGCAGGCTCGATGTTTGGGTTCTCCATCAACTTAGTGAGGCTAACCTCGCCCAAAGGATTTCCATCTGCGATTCGTTGCGAAAACGTGAAGAAAACGATCTTTTTTTGAAGAGAATGATAACAATGTGGAGCGCAAACGCTCATGGGGGAAGCGCGGCTAATTACCACAAACAACCCCCAAAGAAGGTTATTGGAGGGGTGTTGTCTTTTACAAACTTCTTCCCACAAACAGGACATCAATTCGGATGTGTATTGTGGTGACCATCTGGACAAATTAAATGCAGCAATCCACCAGAAGCGTGCAGAACTAGCCAGCCATAAGGGGATTGTCTTCAATCACGACAATGCCAGACCGCACACTTCTTTGCAGACGCGGCAGAAGTTACTGGAGCTTGGCTAGGAAGTTTTGCCGCACCCTCCATATTCGCCCGACCTTGCACCTTCAGATTTCTACCTGTTTCGGTCTCCTCAAAATTAATTGAATGGACAGACCTTCAACTCTGAAGAAGATATAAAAATCCACTTGTAAAATTTTTTTGCCAGTAAAGACAGGAAATTCTTTGAGCATGGAATTCTGAATCTGCCTATGAGATGGCAGAAGATACTAGAACAAAACGGCAATTATATCATTGATTGAATAAATTGCTTTGTGTTTAAAAGTTGTGTCTTATTTTCGCTTAAAAAACCGAACGGACTTTTTAGCCAACCTGATATTTACACCAAACCCAGGGGTTATCACCATTAAATCCTATTATACATCAAAAGAAGGAATAAGATATGGATTGTTCTTAAGCAGAAAAAATTGTAAGGAATAAGCTTTCACTTCAAAATAATTATAGGTATTAATATTCCCAGAGACCTGGTTTCTATTAGCTACACAAAATTAAGTTATACTTTTAGACATATACATTTATTTAACATAAAATAATGTGAAATTGGATATAGCTATAATATAGTATTTTTTATTTATTTATTTCTTAAAGGCCTGGCTGAATTGGGTGGTTGTGAGCCATGTTTTTTCTATTTAAAAAGTCTTAATACTAAAGTTAGTATTAGGTGTTTATTTCTTAATTAACACCATCAATAATAAGTATAAAAGCAGTCAGTTCGATTACAGATCATAAATGTAAATATTATAGTTGTATTTAAAAAAGAAAACTCAGAAGCCTTTAGATTAAAATTAATTTTTTGCATCTGGGGTTTTGCCAACAAAGTGGGTTTATAAAAGTTACCCTAATCCTAAATATTGTCGATGTACTCAGCATTTTTTTTTCGCTGGGCTGCTTATTTGACTAGTTCTTCTTCTTTCAGCTTATCCTGCCTATATGTTATTTTCATTTACTTTATCTTGCTTAAAGAAGAAATAATTAATCTGTTAGGAAGAGTTAATGAAAAAAAGCACTTATAAAGGAAAGGCTGGAGATATTGAGAACATTTAAATTATTTTCTCATGTCTTCTATTCAAAAGTTTCAAAAGTTATTGTTATATTAGCATAACAAAATTTTATTTATAATGAAACTTTGATTAATAAATCCATCTTGGTTTCTAGTGTACCTTTCTCTGCTTTACTCGTTTATATTAGCTAGCACGATTCACTATAATTAATAGGTACTTGTGTTTTAACCATTATTCATAATAGTGCCATCTCTCCCATCCCACTTGATTAAAGATTTATAATGAATTAGCTTTTATAGATATTAAAATTTTGTGCAATAGATATGTTTAGGCTATGTAAACTTTGGTGTGACATTAGTCATGACACACTAATATAATCTCACTTCACTACATACATAAGCATGGGGACTAATTTATAAATGATTACAATAGGCCTAATTGCAACTAGCTTTGTGTTTAGCATTGATCTCTTTCAAAATAATTTTATTTTCATAAAAAAAATAAATAAATAATCTTAGACATGTGATTAAAACTAAAATAGTGCTTGGAAGCAAAACTAGCTTTCTTAATTATAGTTCATGTAGACTAGTTCAAGCATTAGATATCAATTTTGGTTAAATAATAATTAATAATTAACAGCGAATAAAAAAATGACTGGCCATATCGGGACTCGAACCCAAGAACCTGGGACCTCTTCAATACCTAGTTGATAAAGCTAGATATTTGGGAGGTCGCGGGCTTGAGTCCTGATCTTGCCAGTAAATGTTTCTTTGGCTGTTAATTATTAGTTATTATTTAAATAATAGTGGAACCAATATTACAATCAAAATTTCTTGTTCAAATAATACTTTATAGGATCTTTTTCTACTCACATCATTCATTTAACCAAATTAAAAATAACAACTTGTTGATTTCAGCTTTGAAGGATTTTAAAGAATTATTGAAAGATTATGAGCTTTATCACATTGGAACTGGTGAAACTCTGGAGGGATCCAAGAATTTCCTTGAGGAAATCTCAAAGTTCTCTCCCGACCCCCTTGAGAACCCTCTGAAATTAAAAGTAACTGATAAATTTTTGTATATATACACATCTGGGACTACAGGTCTTCCTAAAGCTGCAATAATGACTCATGCAAGGTTAGTTATACTAATTTAAATAAGCATTCTCCTGTTATGAAATGATATTTTTAAAAACCTAATTACAAAGTTTTGTGTTAATTTTGCCTTCTTGTCTCAAAAAATAAAATACAATGCATTCCCACTAATCTAAACAAAAACCAACACTAGTTAAGTGATTCGTCAACTTTTTTAATCAAATTTCAGACTGAAAACCAAAATTGTATTTTGTTTAAGAGAAAATTTGTTTATTATTGTCAAATAGATTGACTTGTTATGGTTTTCATGGAAAATAATCGGAATAGTAATTATCAATGAAAGAAAAAAGATTTCTACAGGGCCAGAGTCCTAACCCAAGTCCTCTCAATCTCTAGTCTGTTGCTCTACCTCTTAGCTATCTTTTCACCGATGCTAGGCTAGTCAATATCAATCTCTCTAGCTTTGCTCTGACAACCATGCAAAAAATTAAACCTACTTGTAGGAGGCTGAGGGGACTTCTATGTAGTCTTGGTTAAAATTTTAGACAAATTAGTTTGCATTCTAAGGTATCTATGTATCTAATATTATATATCAAACATATATATACTCCCTTTAAATTATCAAATATTCGTTTTGTTTTTTTACCCCTCTATTTATATTTATAATCGGACTAAACCTCTTCTGCCAGAATCCAGAAGTTTTTGTTTTGTGTTATGTTAGACAACTAATTGATAACATTTTAGACATGTGTTATAAAGTCTCATTTTCTCTTCCAAATCAATTTTATTTTACACACTTAGGGCTTTTATTTCATATTTCATAAAGAAAATGTTGGCATATATGTAAATATTTTGTGTTGTTTATTACATATAAATCCACCTCAATGAATATATGATTAATTTACAGGAAAAACTTATGTATAAGTTTTGATTATCTATCAACGACACAGTATTGTTTGCTGTTAATTTTATTCATACATTATGGTATTAATATAAAATAAAACAACCTATAATGCCTTAAGTATTTAAATTGTTTATCATAAATTATGTAATTAAATTTCTAGGTATTGGGTGTTGGTTATTGCTTGCATAAACTCTTTCCGACTCAAAAGTTCAGACATTGTTTATGATCCTCTTCCCCTTTATCACACTGCAGGAGGTCTATTAGGTAAGTTAGTTTCAACCCTGACATATCTGCTATGCCCATTTTACTTGAATACCTGTTTTATTTTTCATTTTACAGGAGTTGGACAAGTTCTTATGAATGGTGCTACAGTTGTCCTGAGGCCCAAGTTCTCTGCATCTAATTTCTGGGCGGACTGCATTAAGTACAACTGCACGGTGAGTGAGTGACCCATAAGTCGGTAACCTATTTGGAAATGGAAGTGTTTACAATATTTCTTCTTAATTATGTTGTAGGTAGGACAGTATATAGGAGAGATGTGCAGGTATCTGTTAAGCCAACCGCCCAAACCTACAGACAGGCACCATGAGGTTAGGTGTGTCTTCGGAAATGGCCTCAAAATTCAGGTATATTTATCACTTGAATATAAATCTGTTACATCGTTCAAGAACTAAACTTTTTTATGTTTAATTTTTAAATTAAAAAGTATTTTATTAATAGTTTTGTATTAAAATTAAATTAATTGTTTATTATGAATACAAATCCTTTTAAATAATAAATCTTCTATCTCTGCATAATATAGTGAAGAGGCAGAAGATTTATTATTTAATTATACCCTTCCACAACCGGCACTAATCATATAACATATTTTTTATTTATTTTAACTGAAAACTAATTAGCCTATTTCAAATTGTTATGGATTATACATTTAAAATTAACTAACTCAGTGTTACCCAGTTATAATATACAAACAAATGAAGATTGCCCCATCACTCTTGAGGTTCGGAAATATTAGAATAAAAAAAAAACTTGACTATTTGTAACTAAGTAATTCTAATCTTCGGTCTTTGATCATATAAAAAATTATATTTATATATAATATTCTTCTATAGCAGCATACTCCTTTTATTTTCAGGTCTGGGAGCCATTTGTCAACCGGTTTGGAATTGAGAGAATTGGAGAATTTTATGGTGCAACAGAAGGAAATGCTGCAGTTGGTTAGTAATACTATCACTTTTTTTGGCTTTAGATATGTATTGTTTGTTAGTTTTTCATTTACAGTTTTTTTCATCATCAGATTACATATGATAGAATTGTTTTTTTTATTTTAAGTTCTTTTTTTAGGAAAATTTATATTAATACTTTCATATCATCCGTTTCCCCTGTTTTTATTATTCGTATAGGGCTAACCCTGTAAGCAAACTAAATCAATAATTGTACTTAATATTTACAATGTATTGGTGTTGCAGTTAATGGATGGAATTACCCTGGTGCTTGTGGGTACATACCTTGGTTTGCCAAACCATTCTATCCAGTTTGTCTTATCAGGGTGGAAGAAAGCACGAATGAGCCTATCCGTGGTCCTGATGGGCTCTGTATACAATGCAAAACAGGTAGGACAACAATAGTCTTAATGCTTTATCTGTTTCTGTATTGTTTACAATTTCCATAATATCTAGTTATTTTTTTGAATTATCACAGGTGAACCAGGACTCCTTATCGGAAAAATCCAGAAGAGGCCATCTGGGCATTTCAATGGTTATGTGGACAGGGAAGCAACAGAGAAGAAGATTTTGAGGGACGTTATCTCAAGAGGAGATAAAGTATTCAATTCAGGTTTGAGCAACTTTTTTTTGTTTTTGTGATATTTTATCACATTTATGCTAGTTTATAAATGTTAGTACATTAAAACCTTACTGTTTGCAGAGGGGGGGGGGGTTAGGCTCCTGTAAAACCTTGCAGCCTGCGAAGCCTTAAGAAATATTTCTTTAAGTAAAATAAATAAACGATGCATTTTTTTTTTTTCATTGAGGCAAATAAAGAATGATTCTTGTCAAACAACCAATTTAAATTAAAAAAAAAAATGTATATGCTGTTTAATTAAAAACAGGTACGCATAATGGATGATGAGAGGATATTTATAATTAGCCCTCTTTGATTATTTTAGTGCCTGGAAATTTAACATTTTTTTTTTAATTTGGTATATAGTGAGAATTGTTTCAGTTTATAAATAATATAATTTTAATTTTTATAATGATTTGATGATTGTTTGGTTTGTATTTAACCGTAAGCAGTACTGAACAGATAATCATTTCAAAATTTGTGAAAAGGCTTAATTATCTTAATAAATAAATTAAAAATATTTTGTTAACATTTAATCTATAACAAGTTCAAATATTTAATAGAATAAAACCTCTGGTAACCGAGACATATATCTATTGGGATTTTAATACAATTTTTAATGCGTTCGAACCTTTATTAACGGTGACGGGCAGGTGTGTTGGCTGGAAATTGATCTATAAACATCTAAAATACAGACAGCATGACTTAATTTCTTTCCCCTATCTGATAATAATTAGTTGTTTCCAGTATAAGAAAGCACAGGGACATCTATGTTTACGTTCTAAAATACTTTTCATTTCTTTATGAACATTTTACTTTTTAGTTCTCTTCTAATTATCATTGCAAGTGGATGAAAATGCCTCCCTCATGTAAAAGGTTCTCATAAGAACAAAAAATAAATTTGAGAAATGTTTATTGCCTTGAAAAGTTAAGTGTACGTTCGTTAGAAGGAAGATAATATCAGTAAAACGCAAGTTTTGGTAACGCTCAAAAACCGAGCCATGCTTCTATTACAGGACTTATCATTCAGGAAAAAGCTCATAAAGTTGCAAACCAATTAAATTTAAACAAATTCAGATCATCGAACGGATGGTTAGAAAAATTCAGGACCCGGAATAACATCTAATACAAACCAGGTGGTGGATCTGGGATGGTTGATGAAGAGATCATGGATGAGTGGTCTCAACAATTACAAAGTATGATACAAAATTACTGTAATAAAGACATTCATAATTGCAATGAAACCTCTCTCTTTTTTGTGTATTACCCGAAAAAACTATGACTAAAGGAGAAAACTGCACAGGTGGTAAAATTTCAAAAGAAAGGTTGACGTTTCTTTTATGTGTAAACCTTGCTGGTGAATTCGAACCCCCTATGGTTATAAGTAAAGCCAAACTACCCCGTTCCTTTCGAGGCGTTGACGTGAAAAAAATAGAAGTAATTTGGGAATTCAATTCAAAGGCTTGGATGACAATGCAGTTTTCTCTGATTGGCTAATGAAATTAAATAAAAAGAAATTTTTTTTTTTAGATAATCCCATTGGAATATGGAGTTAAAAAAACATTTAATTAATTTTTTTCCTACCGAACACCACATGAAAATGTTAGACCAAGGGATAGTAACAAACTTTAAAGTCCGTTACTGATCAAAGGTTTTGAAACACCTGTTAGCTAAAATGAAAGGGTTTTTTTTTTTTTTACCTATCAAAATCAGTTAGGGTTCTCAACGCTGTTTTCTGGAAAAGCCTATTTGTATTGTACCTAACATGTCTTAAATACATACATGGGAAATTTAATAAAAGAAAAGTAATATGTACAAACACCTATGAAAAAATAAAACCTCCTTTAAAGGACACCTGTAAATAACAAACAAAATTATTTGCACCCGGTTTGTCCGTTAATTAGAGGTTTCACTGCAAAACCTATAAGTTGAATGATTATGATTTAAATCTATGAACAAAAATCTGGGTGTGCTGCCAGGGTTGTTAAATGAGCAATGAGGGATTGGGATGAGGGATGAAATCATAAGTCCCCTGTTTGACCTTGTCAGGCCACCAGGAGGTCAATGACCTTAACCTTTATTTTGCTTTCCTATATGGGGTTCACTGTTTCTTTATTCAAATAACTACTAATTTTCCTCATGATGCTGAGTGTACTCTTACCAGACTCTTTGGATGTTCCTACTAGTGTTTATTTTTTTAATTTTAGGATGATTTTTATATCTATCATTAATATTTATGAATTTCTCTCTGTTTCTAAAATGATTTTAGTAAAAATAAAGTATCCACAGTCATTACAGGTAAAGAGCTTCATTACTTAGCTGTAAATTGTTCCCCTAAATTAAGTATTATACAATAGTTCCTAAAACTACAATAATATTTTTCAGGTGATATACTAGTCAAGGACGAATGGGGTTATGTCTACTTTAAAGATAGAAGAGGAGATACATTCAGGTATTTAAAAAATATAATATCTATTATAGTGACCTTGATGGGGTAAGCAAAAGTGTAGCGCCCGTGGGTGTCTTAACAATTTGCTAGCCTTCCCACAAACTATTTTAGTTCTAGGTACATTAATAAAGCATAGTATATAAGTCTGGAAAAACAAATAAACTTCTTTATAATAATATTATTCCATTAATTTTAAGAGTGGTAAATGTACCTACATGTGATACACTGCACTCATCATCTTCCAAGATAAAACAAACCATTAACTTTTATTCTGAACATTTTATAAGCCTTAGAATAAAACAAGAGCAAAAAAGACGTATTGGTCTAGTTGTCAGAGCAATCTATATAGGCACCCCCTTCACCTATCTAGGGTAAAACAAAATAAAACTGATTTGGAGAACAAATAGTAATTGTTTTAGTGTTTAGTTGGTTTTATCAAAATCAGAAACGCTTATGTTTTTACTCCTGCTTTTGTCTGACTAGGAAATCATAAGTCCCCTGTTTGACCTTGTCAGGCCACCAGGAGGTCAATGACCTTAACCCATGTGAAATACGTTTTGCATTACCTTACTGGCTGCCTAGGCGGCTATTCGTTCCAGCAGTATTGTTAATTTATTTGACTATATCAAAGTGTACCCTGACTGTGCAAGGTGATTAGGAGAAGAGGTAGAGAAATTTTGGGGTGGTCTTGGAAAGACCACAAATTCACATCTGGAATCTAAGAGTAGGTGAAAACAAACCAGATTCCAAAGGCCAGTGTGAATTTGGAGTAGATGCAGACGACCACAGTGGGAATGCCGCTAGGAAGGATGTGGTGCCCCCGAAGTTTTCTTTCATGTAGAAGGACTGGCTCCCTTCCAGGAGTGCTAGTCTAATGAGCAGAAGGCGAAAGTATCCACTAGGTGAGATGTGGAGGCTGTCAGCACCAAGGTTAGATCTAGTGGGTAAAAAAGTAAAGAGGAGACAAAATTGACTAAATGAAAGGGTGGCGGTTCGAATACAGCAACGAGGGCAGTGTTAAGGGACCAGGTTAAGACTGAGTGACTAGGGGTTATGTAGGCAGAGGCCTGCAGCCATGAGCCAATCAGATTCATGTGGTCTGGGGCCCTCTAGTCAACGATCTAGGCGGCTGTTTGTGAACTAGTATGCTATCTACTTACTATACTAGTGTGCAATGATTTATTTGTTATATCAAGTTTTTACACAAAGAGAGAGTACCGGGGTACTAATGTGCGTACATTGTTAAAATAATCTAATCAGGAGTTGAGTTCAGAAGATAGAGGAGGAGAGGGCAGCTTCTCCTAGTGTTGATAATGGTGATGGTGTTGATCTCTGTGTAATGACATCAGTCAGTGGAGGAAATGCCACAATAGACCTGTGAATATGAAATTTCGAAGATTTTATTTGATGGCCTGAAGACATAAAAAATATTTCCAGCTCCATAAAATGTGATTTTGAATTATTAGTTAATCAGTTACTTGGTAATACATAAACAAACCGAGTAGACCCCCCCCCCCT
Organism: Acanthosoma haemorrhoidale; assembly: GCA_930367205.1. Lineage (NCBI taxonomy): Eukaryota > Metazoa > Arthropoda > Insecta > Hemiptera > Acanthosomatidae > Acanthosoma > Acanthosoma haemorrhoidale. The sequence continues at coordinate 107,375,469 of OV884009.1, read as the reverse complement.
CACGATGTTGGGATGGAAAGTACTTAGTACATAATAGGAGGTTTGAATATCATAACATCTAAACAATGACTGGTAAACAACTGTATTTATGATATCCAACATTTCAAATACATACATATCTACTTATGAATTTATTTTTTTTAGAATGCTGGTCATGTTTTATTGTACTTCTTTATTCACTCTACACTTGGTGACTAACCTTTCCTCTTAATTGCCCTTATTTTCAAGGTTTCCCTATAAGTGAGTTATACTGTAGTTCTATTTGATTCCATGATGCTCAAAATGAAAGCGATCTCATGATAAAAAATAAAGTTTCATAATTAATTTAGATGGTTTGCAATCTAGAAAATTAAAACTACATAGTAGCTAACAATTTTTTTTGTTTTTTTTAAGTTAATGTCAATTATATTTATGGACCCACTTCATTTTTTGTATGTATCATCTATTAAAAGTACCATTCATTGTAGTTCAACAAAACTCTCTTGGATATTGTAGTTCAACAAAACTCTCTTGGATATTGTAGTTGTAAGTCAACAAAACTCTTAATTATGTTATACCAATTTGTCCCACCATACTTCTTCAGTTAACAAGTCCTAGTATGCAAAAGGGAAAGAAAAATAAATAGGAGAAAATGAAAACAAAATATTATTAACACTAAGCAAAAAGGTGAATTATTAAAATGTGAGTTGATAATTTGCTGTGAATTTAGATTCTAGTTGATGTATATAGATGTGTACAGCTTAGGTTCATGGCAAGAAAGATGTTAGATTTTTATTAAATTTATTTATTGGTGACATTTCAACATACTGCATATGTCTGCCTGCTTCAAGTTCTGGCGTGAGATCGCTAGAAGATGGAAGTAAACTGTGAACGGCATGACACAAGTTCAGAAATTATTCTCCAACCCTCCACATCATACATCCATCATCTAACCATATCATACCTGATACAGACATACATACTATATGAAAACATCCATTAATAAATTCAATGAAAATGTAACTTCTTTCTTTTCTCAATCCACACTAATATCCAAAATTATTCTTCTACTAAAAACTAACCATTTTAAATTGACGGAATAATGAATAAGGAGAGATAGCACACAGGATCAGAATCTATTAATAATTCATGTCATAATATGTTTCAGTGTAAAATTTAGATAAAGATTCCACCCAGAATCATTGGGTTTCCAACTGCTGCCCTAATACAACTTTTTGTTTTTTCTTATTTCAAAAAAAATTGTATTTGTATCATAACAAATTTTTGCCAGGTGGGTATTTGTTTCTACTAATGGTAAAATTAAAAATCACAGCTGAATATTTATTATTATTTGTATTGCTTACCTTTTATACTTTTCAGCACTATGATCTATCCCTTTTCCTTTTATTTAACAGTAATGAAGCCAGTTTATTTTACTCGTAATTCCCTCTTTTTTTGTTTTCAAATTTGTTATTTTGTATAAATTGTGAAACAGTAGAAAACCCGTACCCCCAACTTGTGATCACCCCAAGGGCAGATTAATCAAGTTGTGGCTTTACTGAGATCTAATAAAATAAATGTTTCTGTACGGATGAAGTATCTGCGTTACCCATATCATGGATTCACATGTTATTGTTAACATTAAGAAAAAAAACATGAAAACATTCTTAGGAGTAAAGCTTCAAAAAAAGACTATACATATAGAGAGAGAGAGACTATTTTGTATTTTGGTGTTATTACAGTAGAACCTGAAATAAATTAAATTCAAAGAGAAGCCAAAATTAATAAATAATTATTATAATGAATAAACCAGTTAATTTTAATTTAAAGAGGATTTTTGCTTAACGAAATTGACTATTTATGACAAAACATTACCTAAGTGGTACCTGCTATTGTATATCTTTTAATTATAGATTTGAATTTTTCTTATACTCAAAATCCATGAACCCCCTTAACTACTTAACATAGTTTTTTTTAATTTATCATATAATCTATTGTCTGTCTATAATTCATTAGCCATTAGTACTGGCTTACAGCTACAGATAATTATAACATAACTTGTATTAAATTTCTATTTTTAAGTATGAAATGGATGTATACAAAATGGGATTTTATAGTTATCCGTGAAACTTGATTTAAGTGGATGTATTTGTTTGGAATCAGCGTAGGTTGATCAAAAAAAGATGTTAAATTTTCATAAAATTTATTTATGTGAGAGGGTCTAGTAATGGAAGCAAGTTTTAATACATCTTCCATGCTCAAGATGTATGTTTCCATTCCCAGATCATCCAAAATATATTTCCATCAACCTAAACCAATTGTCAACAAATCTATTTCTCAGGTTTAAAGAATGTATGTAAATATACTGTTTGAAATCACTATGATTTGATTTATATAATAGGATGATTTCTATGATAGGTGGAGGGGAGAGAATGTTGCTACAACAGAAGTGGAAGGTATAATAAGCAACATCGTTGGGCTCAAAGATGCCACAGTTTACGGAGTTGAGGTAAAATTTAAATCTTGCTATTCATTTTCTGTACGTAGACTGATATATTCTATTTAACTGTGAAATTGAAGATAATTTCAAATAATTATTTTAAAATGTATAAGAATGGGATTATTTTTTGTATTCCTATCTGGTTCACCCAGTTACAATCACTTTGATTTCTGAATTTATTGTCTGTATATATGCTGTATTCCCTGTATATTTATGGTCGCCTGCAAGAAAAGTGACACTACTCAAAAATACTAAATGTTACAGGAGAGGCAGAAGAAAATTTTGCCATTTTTAATGCAACATAAAACCATGGCACTTAGCTCTTAGTGCAACTGTAAAAGAGTGAAAACCTTAAAAATTAAGATTTACGATAGATAGAGAGGATTGTGTGTGTAAATTTAACCTCCCTTCACCCCCATAAATTAACCATATTTTTCTTGTTGCAACGTACATGCGAAAATGTGAATTTAGCTCAATTGATTCAGATTAACACTTAATAAACCATTAACAAAAATATAAGCTTGCATCAAAATAGAAACCCACCACAGATTCACAGCAGGGGGGGAGGTTCTAGGAATTTGTATGTAACAAAATAATGTTTTCCAAAACTTTTTATATTTTACCAATAGAAAGAATTTTCAATTTTAAAATTACCCCTAAATAAACAAAATGGCAATTATTGCTACAAAACATGAATGTACAAATACTGATTATTCTACATATAAGTAACGCTGTCATGAGTATATCACAATATTAATGGTTACAATGATTAAACAGACATAGGTAGGTTATTTTTCAGATTTTAATATCACAATAACTATTTACTCTAGTGAAACTGAAATCGAAATGTAATTATTATTTCATTTACTAACAATCGTAGAAAAACCATTGCTTTTCAGGTTTTTCAGACTTGGTTTCTCAGAAAACATTTTCAAATTTAGATTGAGAAAATTTGTTTTTTATTACAGTTCCAAATCCCCTATGAATAATAATAAAGTATAAATAAATAAAAATCTGTTTTGGTTAATGAAAAAGAAACATTGCATGACTAAGAAAAAAAATAAACCCATAGTGCCATACCTGATTAAGAGGTAGGTGTTGCGATAGTTGCGACCAAAGGTTGTTGCGATAGTTGGTAGATGGCACTGAGGTGCTTGTGTGATGAGCACTAGGCATGTTACCTCTCAACCTTAAATTCAGGTTTGTTAATCGGACTAACTACATTATTTTATTCAACTACTCCTTTTTTTTTTAGCCCTCATGAGGCCGATCTAACCCCGACAAAAACCACCCACCAAAAAAAAAATCCTTAGGTGAGCCAATGTTCATGAGTCCAAAACTCTGCATTACAATTAAAAGTAACCATACTGACCACTGGGCCCTGGGGACGGTCACTAACCAGAATAACAAATTAAAATAAAGTGTAAAGTGTTGTCTACGGAAGGAGGGGGAGAGCCACCCTAACTAGTCCTAGAGTCAGGAGACATAGGAGTCCCAATAACAAATCTAACAAAAAATTTACTAAGGTGCAGTGTTGTACCTTTTTCACAAATTTCTTCAATGTAACTTTTAAGGAAAAATAGTTGTACATTTCAAAAATACACCCAATAATTATTTTGGGAAGTTCCAAAACACTTCATTAATAAATTAAGCCGATATTTCCTTTCTTTTTTTATCTTCTTATTAATAAAAATAAATTATAATTCATTTTATAGGCATTTCACAAACTGTAGCTCTGAAACATTCTTATATGGGTATAACATCATAGTCATCTCCCCGCATCATGGATGTTTTATAACAGACAAGAGAAGTGTATAACTTTACAGAATATAGTTAGAAGCAATTAGAATAGATAGAAAAAAAAAATTTACTCCAAGACAAAGTCACTAACATTAATTTTCAGGTGACAAATTCACATCTGGCAAATAAAAAGAACTATTACATCATAATAAAAAATAAATAATGCCAATGTAACATAAAGTATAAACCTCTATAGGAAAGATAATAATAATTATGAAGTAAAATAAAAATTCTTTAACTGCTTTTAGTAAATTAAGTCATAGATGGACCCACCTATAAACATTCTATCTAAACCTATAAGAAACCAAAACAATATGCAGAAGTCTGTGCAGTATGACATTAAATAAAATTCATACAAAAGAAAGAAAAAAAAAGGGACAAGTTGACAGCCAACATCTATCTATATATAGTAAACAATTAAATAAAAACATGTAATACAAAAATAAAAGTCAAAAAACATAATATAATACAATGAATGAATCGTTCCCAGACTAATAAGCGTCTCTTTGTATGGTGAGAAGGTGTTGGAGTAGGAGAGCTTTAAAAGTTCGTAAGGATAAAGCATGGTGGATATTAGAAGGTAGAGAATTCCAGCAGGTAGGTCTAGGATTCGGGTCTTCAGGCTGTTATGTAGAAACAGACCCACCCCACCACCTGTGCACCCAACTCAGTCATGCCAGAGGAAGGTATATACAGTTAGGGAGGGAGACATAAGGAAGGAATGTATGGTTTAAGCGTTTTGGATACAGCAATAATGTGGAAAAACTTTCTGGTAAAATATATAACGAATTCATTGTAGCAATGGACAGGTAGGGATTGGAAATTTATGTGACAGGTGGTTAAAGTATCAGTCATGCTGAGGAGGAGTATTGAAAGGAACTGTGACTGGTGATTTGAAGGAGTAAAAAACAAAAAAGCCGGTTGGGGGTTGGAGGCTGGTTGAGGGAGTTCAGGTAAATAAAAGTGGAAGATATTGTTATGATATTTTAAAATGATGATTTTGAATGTTGCTTGTGTGGAAAATCTCGGAAAAATACGAAATTATAAGTCAAGAAGGCATCGGACAGGAAATGAACCTCCTGACTGGTCGTATAGAGTAAGTAGTGAGAAGTGGGGGATGAACCTCCTGAGTGGTCGTTCGAGGTGAGTCGTTGGGCAGACACAGTGAGAGAAGGTGGCGTACCCAAGCTGGCCCCTGATGGTCCGTTTTCATTTATCAACATCAGGACAACTTTAAAATCAACCAACATGAAGATAAGCAGATCGATCAAAGAGTGATATGAACAATGAGGATACCAACGCGAAGAAGCGCTGGCCAGCATAAGAAGAAATTAAAAGTACGTGATGATATTTGTATGTAAATTTTTGTTTGTAATGTTAGTAATAATAAAATCAATAGTCTTTTTGCCAAAAATTTCCTAAAAATTTAACAGAACCCTGGATTAAAGTAAAAGTTTGAATATAAAGTTTTTTTGTTTTTTTTTATAAATAATTAAAATAAATATTATTAATAGAGTAATTAAGAAAATATTACAATATTTGGCGCCCGAGAACAGGCAAATGTTAATATAGGAAATCTGGCTAAAGGATTATAAAGAGTGTCACGAAAATTGTGTTAAATTTGATATAAAGGTTAGGTAAAATTTGTATTTGTGATTAAGATTCATATTGATAGAATTCAGTCATGGAAAAAGATAAGCATAGTGTAAATATTAATCCAAATGAGCAAACTATAATAGATAGATACGTAGATAATAAAGAGAATGAGTTTTACAATAGGCAACCACGTGCTAGTACGAGCGTATCAAACAATGATCAAAATTCTAGTTTAAATGAATCAAGTCGGGAGGAAAGTGAGATGCAAAAGTTATTTAGGTTGATGATGGAAAAATTAGACGAAAATAATCGTAAATTAGACGAAATTAAAAGTGATATGGCCGAAAATAAACGTGATTTGAACAAAAAATTAGACGAACAGAATCGTATATTAAACGAAGGTTTTAAAGAACAGAGTCGTATATTAGACAAAGGTTTTAAAGAACAAAATATGAACGAAAATTTCGAAAAATTAAACAAAAGATTAGATATTTTTGAACAAAGATTACAAAATCCTTTCAAAGAATTTAATGTAAACCTTGATAAAGAAACGGATTTAAAACCGGAACTGGGAAATCAGATAAATGATTTCAAAGAAGATAGATTAGAAACCGAAAGTAAACTCGTAGATTATGAACGGGAACTAATTAAAAATAATTTAGATACACATATTAATGATAATAATGACAGTAAAAAAGAAATCAGTGAACAAAAATTACAAAATTCTTTCAAACAGTCTGATGTACAACTGGATGAAAAAATACATCCTTTAAAAAGGGAAATTAAATTTGAGAAACAACAAACGGGCATAAATAATGAACCGGTAATTAATCCTGATGTAAGACAAATAATTAACGATAATGATAATTTAGAGATTCAGCAATTTAGAAATTCTGATTCAGTAAAAAATATAAGTAAAGTAAAAAGTATAATAGGTAAAAGTTTGAATTGGAAAAGATTCCAATTTAACATTTTATATCATGATAGTGAAATTCCCCTTGGCAAGTTCAATATGAACAACATAAAAATAAACAAATGGAAAGAATGCAAAAATAGCTCCAGAGATGTTTTTAATACAATCGAATATAATTATAAAAAGAAAAGAAAAAAATTAATAGCTATACCTTATTATTACGAAATAATGGTAATCGGATAAATATAAAAAAGTAATTAAAAATAAAATAAAAAATTTAAAATTAATAGAAAAATCTATTATTAAAAATTGGCAAATAGGCATATGTAAAGTTTGAAAATTAATGTTTATTATAGTGTAAAATCAAAGTTGAAATTATGGTAAAAGACATTGAAAAGCTTGAAAGTAAAATCAATTGAAATAATTTATTATTAAATAACATCAATCAGGATCGTGTAAGAATTTGTACAATCGAGTTTGTCTATATGTTAAAATCTATCTAAAAACTTGAATTGAAGTTATTGTATTGTATTAAAATGGTAAGATGTTTATCTGGACAATCAAATATGTTAACATCTATAGAAAAAATTGAAATTTTAAATTCATTAAAACCTTATATGAAAATAGTGTCAATCGGACACATGTAAAAACTTAAAAATTGAAGTTTATTCTAATGTTTAAATTTTGGTGTGTTTATTTGTACAATCAAATTTGTCAATATGTTAAAATCTATCTAAAAACTTGAATTGAAGTTATTGTATTGTATTAAAATGGTATGGTGTTTATCTGGACAATCAAATATGTTAACATCTATAGAAAAAATTGAAATTTTAAATTCATTAAAACCTTATATGAAAATAGTGTCAATCGGACACATGTAAAAACTTAAAAATTGAAGTTTATCCTAATGTTTAAATGTTGATGTGTTTATTTGTACAATCAAGTTGGTAAATGTTAAAAGGTATATCAAAGTTTGAAATTTAAAAGTAATTAATACTTTATTATAAAGATATTGCCAAACCAGCAATGTAAAAACTGGGAAATTATAAATTGATGGCACTATAGTTAAAAAGCTAATATGTCTGTAAGGTAAAATTACATTTGTGATGTAAATGGTTGAAATAAAAAATGTAAAATTTTGGTGACACATAATCTGATTTTGTCATTTAGTAATAAGAAAATGCAAACTGTCAAAGTGCTAAAAAAGTGAATAAGTGAAATCAAAAGTAAAGTGGAATGAAAAATTTTTATCGACAAGCTCAAAAAATTTTTAAATCGGAGCGGACCCGAATGTTATGATATTTTAAAATGATGATTTTGAATGTTGCTTGTGTGGAAAATCTCGGAAAAATACGAAATTATAAGTCAAGAAGGCATCGGACAGGAAATGAACCTCCTGACTGGTCGTATAGAGTAAGTAGTGAGAAGTGGGGGATGAACCTCCTGAGTGGTCGTTCGAGGTGAGTCGTTGGGCAGACACAGTGAGAGAAGGTGGCGTACCCAAGCTGGCCCCTGATGGTCCGTTTTCATTTATCAACATCAGGACAACTTTAAAATCAACCAACATGAAGATAAGCAGATCGATCAAAGAGTGATATGAACAATGAGGATACCAACGCGAAGAAGCGCTGGCCAGCATAAGAAGAAATTAAAAGTACGTGATGATATTTGTATGTAAATTTTTGTTTGTAATGTTAGTAATAATAAAATCAATAGTCTTTTTGCCAAAAATTTCCTAAAAATTTAACAGAACCCTGGATTAAAGTAAAAGTTTGAATATAAAGTTTTTTTGTTTTTTTTTATAAATAATTAAAATAAATATTATTAATAGAGTAATTAAGAAAATATTACAATATTATGTACCAAGTAAAAAATAAATATAGCCATTCTTAAAGAAAATTAAAATCAAGAATACTAGAGAACAGTTGAGGGGAAGTCACGTGAAGACATCACAGCTCTCCAATGACTACTCGTAGGGCGTTATCCTTCCTGCATTTGACATTATCGTCAGCAAACCAAACCGGGTGAACTTCACCTTCCCTACCAGTTTAATCTATCTGCCTTGCCAGCCAGCAGAGGTGCCGGTTGTCCAGGATCATCTCGCCGATATAGATCCTCGTGTCGTCGTCCCATTGTAGGTGCCAGGTGGAGAGAAGTTCCTTGTTGCAATTCCAGACAAGGAATGTTGTTTCTTTTGCTCACCCAAATGAAATAGTCACAAATACATTTTATGTATAGATAAATTCTTTATTTTATTTTTATCTGTTTCCAACCTGAGAAAAATCAACCTAATTGTAAGATTACTTTAAGCTGAATTTAATAAGGTTTTGATTTTTAAAATCTCAACATTTTGATTCTGGAAAACTTACTTACCTCCATTATCTTTAAAAAACCTCAGCACAGCCCATTCTCTACTTAATCATTACAAATCTAAAATCAGAATAAACTAAATAGTTAACAGTGAAAGGATACCCCTTATTTTGGTAGTTATAATCAATGTTGTTTGTTTACTGCTGAATGTGTATTGAGTCAATTATTCTGTTTTGTTTTTTTAATTTGTTTCTAGTACTGAAAATGACATCTTATTTATTTTGTGTGTGCCCCCCTTAACCAACCATTTTAGAGTTATTGGTTGAATGAACATTGGATGCACAAAAATTGTCAGAATACAAACAAGAATGCTGTCTTAACTAAAAATATGACACATTGCTTGTTCTTTTGTATTTGGTGGCAAAGTGGCACATCATCCAATTTAGTAAAATTAATCTTCCAGGTAACTACAATTATCACAATCTGTCTGTAGCAAGATACACCTAAGTCAGACTTATTAATGGAAAAATACATACAATGAATTTTTTTGAGTTGCGTCACTTTTCTTATGGGTGAGCAATATGGTTGTTGATGATACTCAGACAGTCTATAAATATAGATTCTGCTGATTTAAGAAATATAGATTGTGCCAGCCTTTTCCACAAAGCCCACATATAAAATTGATACTTCGAGATTTTGTTCCCGTAATTTCAAATAAGAAAACCCTTCAGCGCTCTTAACCTTCCATACACTCCTTATCTTAGTTCTGCTGGATCTCATCTTAGTTCTTCTAGAGATAACTTTTTTTTTTTCTATATCAGAGGTTCTTAACTGTTCAATTAATCTACACCTGTACACAATACACATTCTCATAACTGCTTGAAAAATGTTTTCCAATTTTTGTTCATGAAGTTGCAATACAATTTATGTATTAAAATTAAATTTAGGTATTACTTTTATATTAGTTACTTATTAGCACTTTAATTGATTTTTTTTAGGTAAAATCCATTCCATTTCTGCCTGTAAAACAAAATTATTTTATTAGTCAAGCTTTTTAATTGAAGAAAATTAAAATGAATATTTTAGTGTTAATGTCATATTTGTATTTGTTAAGTGGAGTTAGCTTACAAATATTGCTGTGGCCTGTAATCCTTAATTGTGGTTTTATAATTATTAGCCAAAGAAAAAATACATACGAGATCTACAAAGGTATTAGAAATTGACTAGGCTAACAGTTCGTAGGAATGACTTGGAGTATTAATATTGATTTTTTTTGTTTTTATTGTTTAAACAATAATAACCTGATTAAAATTAATAATTTCTTTATTATAAAGTAGATATTTATCAACTGTGTTGTTTTACTGTTTCAGCTACCTGAAGTTGAAGGAAGAGCTGGAATGGCTGCCATTGTTGATACAGAAGGTCGTTTAGATTTAGAAAAATTGTCAGAAGGCATCCAAAGGGACCTTCCATCATATGCCCGCCCAGTTTTTGTCAGAGTTATCCAAAGCTTACCTATCACAAGTGAGTTTAGATCACTGCCTTACCCACCAATATTTAATATAATATATATATATATATATATATATATATATATATATATATATATATATATATATATATATATATTAAGATAGTGTTTTCAATGTGATTTTTATTCTATAAGAGTACAAATATTATTACAATACATATAATGATACAATTGTTAAAATACTTTCCAAAACATAATAAACATAGCTATAAAAAAATTAAATTACATGTTGTTTCAACTAAGTAAGTGGAAAAAAATAACCTAACTCAGTGAATCACAGAAATGAAAACATGTGTTCAGCAGCAGGTTGTATGAGGTTCCAGGAGTGTAGTGTTGAGCATTGACACATTGCTTTGCTGACTAAATTCAGATTCTAGAAAGGGGGGCTCAGAATTTTCACCCAAAAACACAGTCCAGTGGCAACATTGATGAGTTGAACGCTACCAGCAGCGAATCAGGAATGACATTGTGTAGGAGGCAAACTTCATATTACCCTGTTGCCTACACAGTACTGAAAGAGTAGCCAACCAGTTGCTATTATTAGAAGTTTGGTCACATTCACGGGAAGTCAAGGTGTCACCTCCTGTTTCTTCTTCAGCCATTATCTTGTTCAACATGTTTGAGTAAGGAAGAAAAGAAATGGTGGAGATCCAGAGAGGACCATGAACAACACCAGACGACATTAATCTCATAAATGAAAGAAGTGAGTAGCAACCTCAAATATTCTGAAATCTTCACTTATGGGCACTTGGTCTGTCTCTACTGCCATCATCAAGGCCCCAATGACAACTATGAGAGTATGCTGGCGTCTATACTTATCTTTACAGATCTTATTTATTTGAAAACTTCTTGTAGAGAAAGCTGAAATGCAAGTTTGCATTTTTCCTTAAGACAATTAATTGTCATCCTGAAGAGATGATATCGTATGTATCATAGTATATCTTTTGGGAAGAATTTTTAATTATATTAATCTTCTGGTTTATAGCTCCAGTCTTCCAGATATAGCATGGTTGAAATACAGTCATAGTAAACAAAAAATTAAGCATAAAAAAAATCAAGCAATTTTTCTCAATTCACTGCTCACAAGCTATTTAACATTTGAAATCTTTATTTTTCCCCCTGGTGGCTAAGACCATGTTAAAGAAGGAAACCCACAATGAATTTCAAAGATATTCTGAAATTAAAGTGTTTAAAAGCAGCAATAGAAATAGTATTTAATACATTCTGAGCCGGTTGTAATAGGTGTTTTTAGTAAATATTGTGGCCATCTACAACTTTTTTAAAAAAAGATGACCAAATTGGTTTCACAAATAAAGGAAAATCATTTTTGGTAAAAAAAAAAAATTATAGATTGTCTCCTGCCAGTTCGGTCTCTGCTATCTATCAATATTCTGTCTTCAGTTTATGCCTCCTTAATTTTGTTTGTATGCATTTGTAAAAATTACAATTCAGTTGATGATTGATGTCAAAAAAATAATCCAAAAAAAAATTGTGCGGCAACTGTTCTGATGTCAAGTAAGTAATTTAGTATAATTTGTGTCTGAAAAAATTTATTAGTATCCAGAGAAAGTCATATTTTTATTGTTAAAACTTTTTTGAGTCATCTAATTATAATTAGTTTTATTTGCTGATACTAATTGATATCTATTTTGGTTGCAGGCACATTCAAAATTCAAAAAGTGAACCTGCAGAAAGAGGGATACAACATTAACAAGATCAGTGACCCCATCTATGTTTATGATGCTAAACTATCTAAATACATCCCCTTCACACAACAGCTCTACAACGATGTACTTAGCAACAAATTAAGACTTTGAATATTGTTAATAATTGTTAAATTTTTTGTATTGTAAAGTTCTAATAGCAATTTTCTTTATTATTATTTTGTTAGGAAATGTTTGTTTAAAATATAATTTTTTTTTCTAATTTCTTTAAAAGTTTTTGTGGCCTCTTCCTAGGTTTGTATATATTGTGCCTAATATATTCTTTAACAGTCTTAATTATGTGTGTTTTATTATTTGTAACAACTCCACAATGATCTTCATTTTTTTATGTTAGTATAAAGTTGTCATCTTCAGGTACATTAAACCAGATAATGCAGCAAAGAAATAGAATTTGGCTTGAAAGGCACTCAATTAATTACTTCTTTTTTTAGAAACATCATTCATAATATCTACACTGTCAAGGCAATATTAATTTTTCTTCAGGCTTCCATCGTGCATTAATCTGCAAAAATATATTATCAATCAATTAATAATTAAGAACCCACGAAAAAAAATTACTGGCAAGATTGGGTCTATCCCCAGTATCTAGTTGGGAGCTCCTTAACTGAGAATTGGCCCCTCAGAGAATTCAAGTAGGGAAAGTTGTGACTTAAAGAAGGATAGCTTAGTTGGTTGATCCTCCAACTTGATATTGGAAAGATCTTGGGTTTCAATTCCGATCTTGCCAGTAACATTTTGTTCAAACATCATACAATTATAAAATAAAATTTTACTGACTCAGTAAAATCACAGTTACTTGACTCACTAAGTCAATTAAATTTTAGATAAGGACTTATATGCTTCAGTAATTATAGAGAAGTTTCTCTATGATTTTCACCCTCAGCCTTAAATATTAATACAAAAAGGTCCACCATCCATAAAAAAAAGTTAATGATGTAAAAAATAATTATTGGTGAAACAGATAAAATTGTAAGGCATAGATAGTGAGTGCTATGGTCGAGAGACACGTACAAGAGGGATACAAATATCTGCAGGAGATTCTAACTTATAACCCATCTGTGTCACTACTTTTTCTCCTTTACCAATAGTTATTAAAATTTATATCAGTTCATTTACATAGTTTATATGTGGTGAAGAAAAATTGTCGAAGTAAAGCTCTACACCAGGAATTTCAGAATGGTCCCCAACACATTGTTCACAAGAACAAAGTACAGCAGCAAAAAATTAGTGAATTGTGCTACATCACCCAATTAAAGATTTTGTTGACTTTATTATGTAACTCCAACTGTACTTCTAATAAACGAAGTCCAAATTTAAATATACATGAAGTATTTAAAAACGACACAACTCCATAATTAAACTCCTAAGAGAAACGAACCTAATCCTGCACATCTGATAATGAAAACCTGTCTGATTATACCATTGGTGTTGATGACCAATTTGTTTTACGGCTTTATAAAAACATCCATCAATACTTAATTTAGTGAAAACGGTATTATAATATCTGAGGTTATTCACATAATTTCCAGAGAATTAGAACATTTTAGAATTTTTCATGTCTGTTAAACTTGCACTGATGTTAACAATACTTTTTGCTAAGTATAAATTTGCATTTTTGCAATATTTTAAGTTATCATTCAGGCAATTTTTTTTTTCAAATGTTAGTAATTGTTTTATTATTTCTATTATATTATGTGAATGACATTTTATTTATCAAACTACATTTGTATTATATCTTTATTACCTTTCTATAATACGTAGGTGATTTGGCAAAAAAAAAATAAAATCATATTCATCTGTTCATAAAAATTTTAAAGAAAATCCCCCCTATAAACATTTTTTTTTATACTTGTGGCCATCACCATATTCCAGCTCTAAACTCCATTCTGGACTTGAGTGCATTACCATCTCTCTTGCTCTAACTGCAATAGATAATTTCGTTTCGTTCATTAATTGCCAACGGGTATTCGTGTGGTGAAGACGAATTGCCGAAGTAAAATTCTACACCAGGAATTACAGAATGGTCCCCTCACAGTATAAGACTGTTCAGTTAGTAATGAATGCGAGGTCTTTTGAGAAAGCGATCGTTCAATGAGATGTCCCGATTTTTCAGGACTTGTGGCATTGAAAACAACTCGTATTTTTGGTCCGGAATTGGTTTCCTTTGAAATAACATGATGTGGAATAATATAATTGGCTAAAGCCAGCGCAGGAGATGTGTCCTAGTTTCAGATACTCGTTTATGAACGTTTTATATTCTTGGAATGTGAGAGGATTCTTGATTAGTCTATTTTCAAGTGATACGAATGAAGATACAACGTAACGTCCTTCAGGAACGCGAGAATGAGTTTCGACGAATTGCTGCTCAGCAGCAACATCAGGTGGGCCTGATATGTTAGCAGGCTTGACATTTTTGATTTCCCAAAACCTAGCGAGTGATCTCTGAAATGTCGTGAGTGCTAAGAAAGAGCACAGTTGTGCTGGTTGAAACAGCTGAGTTCACGGGACCAATTAAAGTCCATCCAAAAATAGTCAGACCCTTCAGAGGTAAGAAAGGGTTATTAATTTTTTATTATAGAGGGATAAACGTACGCTCCGATACATTACCCCTATTTCGTACTTGGATTGTTAAATCCCTACTCTAAACGCAGCAGATATTTAGTTATCTTACGAGAGAATTTTTGCTCTACTTATCAATCTCTTGCATTAATAGATTTTCGGAAGCTTTAAGTTTTGTTAAAATATGATTCAGTTTGAGAACGGACATATTCTTGAATTGTGGGGAGTTGTAAGTCGTTGAGTAATTCAGTTACTTTTGTATGGCGAGGGTAGTTATTGATGATACGCATTCCTATAGTAGTGGACACCAAATTAGGTGGGTGGGAATTTTCACCATGTTGTCGCCAAGTCCACAACAATCCATGGCCGGATCAGTTCAGCCTTTTAACTACCTGTAGGAGGCAACGTTATAGCCGTCCCTTGTTGCCAAACTCCCCTGTTAGGATTGATTATATTCCCTGCTTCCGTTGTTCTCTGCCTTGTAGTTTTTGAATGTGTGTTGTAATTTTTTTTTTTAACGGTATTGATATGGAATTTAAAACTGACCCTGGCTTGGACTTGACTCATTATTTAAATTACGGTTTTATACTGTACTCATTTGTCTTAGTTCTACTTATCATTATTTGGAATAAATTAACCGGCTTTGACTCGACTTGTTATCTGACTTAACAATAATGAGATCAACAACACAGGCCTCATCTTTGGGAACTAAGAAGAAATTCAGACTTGGATCTCTTTTTAAAAAAGATTTGAGTTTTCACACCAAAGGTGTTTTAATGAATGTGTGGACATTTGTCGAAAAATTGGCTGATCCTTCGTTTTTGGAGAAAATTAATTTTTAAAACCAGCAAGAAGTTACTGCAGAAATGTTTAGAGTAAGTCTAAGGTCAGAACGAAGATGCTGTCAAGAACAAAAAATTGTTCATTTAAAAAATAAACATACTTCCCCCCAAACGTTATAAAAGAGAAAAACTTCAAACCAAATTAAGTGACTTTTTGTTGTTCAACGGTGTGTTTGAATTTCACGATCTTGTGAGTTTCCTGCAGTCAAAAGACTGTTACCTATTTCAAATGAAACATTAGATCATTCAGGGAGCGAGGGAATGTTGTTAAACAATCTCGGATTCAAATGCAAGAAGTCAAACGATGAGCGAAAATTCCTCCTCGAAAGAGCGGGCATCGCTTTGGCACCTGCCAATTTCCTAAGGAAAATGCACTACACATTATAGCGAGAAACGAATCCAAGATACCATGTATACCTCGATGAGACTTGTGTCAATGAGCACCATTCACGACAATTCATCTGGAAAAGTTCAAATGGCAAAGGAGGATTAAAAGTACCAGTTGGGATACAGTAACCGCCTTATAATTTACCGTGAAGGCAGTAAAAATGTTTTTTTACCGGAATATAAGTGTGCATTCCGGTCTAAGTCCTCTTCAACAGATTATCCTGATGAGATGAACCAATTTTCATTTAATGAGTGCTTCACCACTTCACAGCATCAGGGAACCATCGGTAATTTTAATAGATGAGGCACCATACCACTCTACATAAAACAATACCTCCAATTGATGAAAACAAGAGATGATTGAGTGGTTACAGCGAAAAAATGTGGACTTCCCGTCTAATGCAACAAAGTTGAAACTTGTGGCGAAGGTTAACCTTCTTACTTCTGAGGAAATAGGCGTATTTATTGGACGAGCTGGCTACAAAGTTAGATTATCTCTATACCATTGCCAATACAACCCCATTGAGCTGAGATGGGTTCAGATTAAAAGAGAGATAGATGAAAAAAATGTTTCTTTTAAAATGAGCAATGTGGAGCGTTTCACGAATGAAACAATCAATTAGATGACTGCAGAAGATTGAAAGAAATGTGTTCGGCACACTGAACAACTACAAGAGGAACACTGGCAAAAGAAAATGTTAGGGATTATTTTCTTGAACCAATCATAATTAATCTCAATGAAGATACTGCATCAGACGACACAGAAGATAGTGATGAAGATTATTGATTATATTTTTTTTAAAACAACAATGTAAACATGAACTGTTTTATCTTTTCTTTAAAAAACAACAACCCAAAAGCCGTTGTTTAAGAAAAAAATCTATTCATATTATGATTTCTGAATTATATTTTAAGTAAAAGTATAATTTTTGAAAGGTTGTAATTAGAAATAAATGTTTGTTATTAAAAATTGTTATCACTATCATCAAATGTGTTTTAATTATTTTGATTCTAACGAGTTTTAATTTTCAACTTGTTTGTTGTTGAGAGAATTGATAATATTAATTTAATTTCTATTATTTTTTATTTAAGAATAGTTTAGGCATAAAAAAAAAGTTGGTTTGAGCAATCTTTATTTTATTAAGAAGACCTGTTAAGCAAAAGGTAAAGGATTCCAAAATTTTTATCAGTGAATGGCGAGTTAGGTTAGGTTGTGGAGCAAGTTGGCAACTCTGCAATTTCTTAGACCCGCCTAATTTGGTGTCAACTCCTATATGTTTTGGATTCATTTAACTTTACTGTAGTTAGTTTTTCAAGTGGAACTCCATACTGATGAAGGATAGGTATGTCTTTGGGACTTAACCGTGATTTTGTGTTAAAATAGGGGAACGTTTTGTAAATGATTTTTTTGCTTAGTCAGCTTTTCTGTTTATATGTTCTGTGAAGATTTGGGATCTGCCTTGGGCCAAGCCAAGATATTGGACTTATTTTAACCACGTGATATGTACAGAGTTTAGGGGAAGGTGGTGAGTGAGATGTGCCCTGCGCTTTGTGAAAATCAGACGCCATAATCTGATTTGCTTGGGTTGATTTTTAATTTCCAGTTATAACAATACTTGTCGATTTTTTTTTAAATTATGATGTAACCGGATTACTATTGTGTCGATGTGGTACGATGATGTATATAAAGCAGCGTACAGGGGTCTCGTCTCAACCCCTTGATATTAAATTATATCTATTGATATCTTTATATGTATGTGCACCCCAAAATAAATTAGACCTGGGCCAAACGTAGCACTATTTTAATAAATTGGCTTGGATAATATTTACTCCCATGTACTTAAGTTATTTATTAATTGTAGTATTGCCCCCCCCCCTATTTTCACCAATCATACATAACAAGTTCGAGCCCCAGCCTCAATTTTTTTTTTCCTTGGGCTAATAACTATTAATAACTTTGGGGGTAAATAAGGTGCCCTGTATTGGCAGGAGAGAACCACTTCCATCCATTAAGGGAGATGAGATAAAATTGAATGCCCATTTTGATCCTAGAACCTCGGAGCTGTTACCATTTGAGAGCCCTTCTAAAATTTAACTATCAGCTCACTTGTGATTTCTCAAAATTATGGCTGCAAAATTTAGCTAATCTATTAAATCTATATATAAATAGAATAGTTATTATAAATTAAATTATATACAAAAACTATTTTTAAACTGTTTAAGGGTTTGAAGATTGAAAAGATAAAATAAAACTTTGTTTATGTTTTTACTTACATATTCATATAGAATTACTTATTGTATTTACATGATATGGTAATTCTTTTCATTTTATTGTGTATAGCTATATCATAATAATATCAGGGTTGATCCCCCATGGTTGAGGAAACATTAAAGAAGAACATGTATATTGATTTTATAAGATATTCCAAAAAATAAAAAGTTTATTTTTATTATTTATAAAAATCCCAATAGTATAAATCACTTATTTACTGATTTTCGAGTGGGTTAGAGTAGTTTTTTTATAAACCAATATTTTAGCTATCTACTGTTTTTGTTTTTAAGATGACCAAGCTGGTTTTATAAATAAAATGAAGTATTTTTGGAAACAAAATACCAGATATTTTTTCTTCACAATCATTTTAAGAAACTCACAAATTCTTCAGACAACTCCAACTCTATTATCCATCAATGTTCTTCCTTCACTTTCTACATCATTAATTTTCTTTTTATATCGTCGGGTTTATGGTATACTTGCAAAAATGCAAAATGCTGTTTTTCAGGAGGTGAACAACATTTTAGATTTGCTGGAAATCAATTAAATTTATAACCTACCTGAAAGAAAATTTTCTCCCCATTGTTATGTTTGGAGAGTTCATTCACTATTATAAATTGTGTGAAAGTCGGGCTAAAATAAAACGTTTTATAACGAAACTTAAAAATTTTCTTCTTTGTTAAAAATATTTTTACTTTTTTATTTTTAAAAGGTTAAAGGAGATTCATATAATATTTATAAGGAATAACAGTTCATTTTATAATGTTTAAATTAATATTATCTCATGGTTCAATATGGTCCTAGTGCATAAATTTGTTTATTTCAAATGTTTCACATTAACATAAATCGCTACAAGAACATAAACAATTAAAAACTAGTTACCAGATATTAATACTAATTACACAGCTATATTCTTCAATATTGGGAAATGGGTTGGTTTCTACTGGTCTTCTAAGCTCCGGTCTCAAAACATGTGGTCTTTCTTCAAAACTTGGTCCACTACCTCCACAACTAACAGATCTGGGTTCCTGAAATGTATAAATAAAAAATGCTGCTGTTTATGGGCAACCTACCCCACCCAAAATATCTCAAAAACCCAGGGGGTAGCCTTCATACTACATTGATGGCGAAGTCCAAAACATGACCTTATTAATTATTTCATCCAAAAACTCACTTCCTCAAAATCAACTATATTCTAATGAATAATTAAATTTTATAATAAAAATATCTTTAAAATGTATTTCACCAATTAGAATTCAGTTGATAATTGATGTCAAAAAAAAATTGTGCGGCAACTGTTCTGAGGTCAAGTAATTTAGTATAATTTGTGTCTGAAAAAATCTATTAGTATCCAGAGAAAGTGATATTTTTATTGCTAAAACTTTTTTGAGTCATCTAATTATAATTAGTTTTATTTGCTGATACTAATTGATATCTATTTTGGTTGCAGGCACATTCAAAATGTGAACCTGCAGAAAGAGGGGATACAACATTAACAAGATCAGTGACCCCATCTATGTTTATGATGCTAAACTATTTAAATACCTCCCCTCCACACAACAGCTCTACAATGATGTATTTAGCAAGAAATTAATACTTTAAATATTGCTAAATTGTTTGTATTGTAAAGTTCTAATTTTTAAAACGTTTTTGTAGCCTCTTCCTAGGTTTGTATATATTGTGCCTAATATATTCTTCAACAAACAGCCTTAACTATGTGTGTTTTATTATTGTTCTATGAAAAGGTTTAATATTTACAATCACAAAATATTATAGAAAAACTTTTTATTGGTATTGACTACACAATGATGTTCATTTTATTCATTATGTTAATATAAAAAATAAAATAGTTCAACAATTTAATAAATAAATTTTTAAAAAATTATAATATTCCAGCACAATCAATGATAATTAATATTAGCATAAAATTTACTACAGGCTATTTTTCAGTAATAAATAAATGTATGTAGATAAATACATTTTTTTTAAATATGTACAATCAAGACTAGATCAGATATATAATTATATACATTTGGCTTTTTAAGGGAAAAAGCAGGGATGCAAAAAGTTAATAACTTTATTCAAATAGTTTGGTTCCATGACTGTATGTCTAAATATCTCAGACCACTCTGTTTAGACTTAAATATGTGAATTTGTTTCTTTCTTTTGTAAGTATTTCTGTTTTATAAATCTGTAAGTGTAAGAAAGTACACATTTCAAAGGGCTTTGAAGAGTTTCATTTTTCCACTCAAGCTTTTTCTAACCAAATTTCGAAATAACTGTTATGATATCAAAATTGCAGAAAAATAACAGCGTTTTTTTTTTAAACCAAAGTCAACAATCATTTTGCATCCTTGGTTGGAACTAAAAGAGATATCTTTGTAACTAATCTCCATTTCTTTATAATATAACTGGTTTCAGCATATTAAGGCAGGTAATGCAACAAAGAAATAGAATTTGGCTTGATAGACATCTCATTGAATCAATTCCTTTAGAAACATCGTTTACAATATCTCCACTGTCAAAATAACATTAATTTTTCTTCAGGCTTCCTTCTTGCATTAATCTGCAAAAAACTATTATCAATCAATAATTCCAAACTGGTGAATATCATGCATGCAAAAAGGTCAACTATCCATAAAAAAATTTAATGATGAGAAAAATAATTTCAATAATTGTTGGTAAAACAGAAAAAATATTAAGAGACATATAGTGCTAGCTTATAGGGGGAAGGAAATCAGTAGGCTACAGCTAAGAACCCGCCTGAACCATTATTTTTTCTTTTTTACCAATAACTATAGAAATTCACAAGCGTATTTTATTATTAATTAAAAATTATTATTGGATTTCCCACTCGACCTATCAGGAGAATTGTAAACATCTGTAAGCAATACATACCTATTTTAGTTCAACCTAAATAATTATCATTTATGTGATATTTATTTTAATAACAGTCATTTTAAGTTGTTGGCAACAAAAAATTAGCGAATTGTGCTATATCACACAAAGGGTATTTGTTGATCTTTTTATATAACTCCTTCATTTGTGTTTCTAAAAAATTACTTAGAATAGGACGCAGCAGACTGACCCACAAATATCTTATCTCATAAAGCTAGAACCACCTTGAAGGTGCACCAAGTTAAACAGTATTCTTATGATAAACCCTCTGTTTCAAAACTTTTCATTCAATTGCAGGAAATTTACTGATGCCGGAAAAAATTTAAATACATGAGAATCACTATAAAATGACTACCATTAACCAAATAATCTAACTCCTAACAGAAACCTACCTAATCCAGCACATCTGATAATAAAAACATTATTAGGTGTTTATAACTTTCATTTATCCATCCATAATTAATTTATTAGTACATTCAATAACATAATATCTGAGGATATTTACACAATTTAAAATGTTAAAAACAACAATATTTTATGTCTAGCAATAGTAGTGGTAGCCGTCAGTTTATAAAATCTGCTTGTGATGTTAAACTTGAAATATCATTAGCAATTGGTTTTGCTGAGTACTGATTTGCATTTTCACATTTAAAATCATTATTTAGACAAGTAAGTTTCTAGTAATTGTCATAACATTATTGATTATGTCAATGAAATTTTCCAATTAAAAATATTTTACAGAGCAAACTATATATTATGTTATTTTTATTACCTTTAGTGTGTGGTTGATACCACAAAGAAAAACAACCCTACTTTTCTTTTCAGAGAGATTTAAATATATTTTTTAAGATACTTGGCAATACTGTAAACTAGACTCCCACATAAACCCCTTTTTTTATTTACCAAAATCTAAATTTTTCTCAGGAGCAGTTTGGTGTCTGGACTCACACAGAAAAATTGCTCCACTATCTCTCCTGATACAGCCACTCAGTGGCCATCAGATCCCAATTGAAATCCAGATCTCCTTGACTTCCTCTTCCACAATAGTTTAGGAACACTAAACTATTCACTTACCCGTCTTGATGACCTCTCCATTTATTAGGAGCCCGGTTGATTGGTACCACTTCCGCCAGCTTCTTACAGATTCCGTAGACCTCAAAGTGTCCCTGAAAACATCCCAAGACCTAGATGATGCAGTGAATTCTTTCACTACTCTGATCCAGAGGTCGGCTTGGGAGGCAATGTCACCACATCATCCAAAAATTCACAATCAAAATCCTTTACCTCAACATCTCAAAGGGCAAATCCAATGCAAATGCCGCTCCAAAACTGTTTGGCAAAGATCCTGACATCCTGCTGATCATTGCCCGTACAATCATAACTGCAGAATGGTAAAGCGGCAATTGGCATCCTTCCGTTTCTTTTAATTACAACCTCTCTCCTCTGTCTACCAGGAATAACTTTCTGAGGAATATAACTAAAAAAATCCTAAAACGAATACCATCCTGTTTCACACCCACTTTGTCGTGATGATGGGTCCTGGGCGGCTTCGGATGGGGATAGGTCAGAAGAATTCGCTCTGCATCTTTCCCATACTTTCACACCTCACCTTTCTCATCAAAACCATACTCATGGCACAACTGATAAAGATTTCCTCACTTCACCTATCCCTCTCTCACTTCTATCAAAAGCCATTACCCCTTTTGAGGTCAAATACTTTCTGCAAAACTTACCTTACCGAATATCTCCTGGGTATAATCTCCTTATTCCTGAAATTCTCCAACTTCCTCCTATAGCCATAATTTTCCTAACCTACATTTATAATTGCATTATCCGAACGACTTTCCTCTCCTCTGGAAACATTCAATTATTGCCCTATTCGGCAAACCTAGTAAACCACCCAATGACGCCTCATCTTACCGTCCAATTAGCCTACTCCCTATCCTCTCAAAAACTGCTATTAAAACGTCTACTTCCAATTGTTGAATCGAAAACCTTTTTCCTTCTCACCAGTTTGGTTTCCATATACAACATTCCACTGCTCAACAAGGCCTTTGCGTTGTTTAAGACATAGCTTAAGCTTTTGACAGGGCTTAGCATGCAGGTTTGCTTTACAAGCTCAAAAGATATTTATCACAGACCCTTTTCCTAATCCTACAGTCAACCTTTCAAATCGCTTCTTGCAAGTCGCTGTGGTTTAGAATATTCTAGCTCCTATCCCATAAAAGCAGGAGTTCCACAGGGAAGAGTCCTGGGTTCCATTGTCTATAACCTATACACCCCTGATGTTTCCTCTACCCCCAATACCTTCTTGGCCACATTTACAGATGACACTGCAGTCCTATAATCCCACCCAGACCCCAATATAGCATCCCATAACCTTCAAAAACACCTTGATGAGATCGAGTATTGGTGCAACCAATGGCGGATCAAAGTTAATGAAGCAAAATGTTCCCACATTACCTTTACCCTCTGCTGTAAGTCTTGACCACTAGTTTTTTTTAATTCCATTCCTCTACCTGTATCCGAGACAGTACAAGTAATCAGGCTTCCATCTCGACAAACGACTGACATGAAACCCACATACGAGGCTAAAAAGACAAGAACTAAACAGACGCTTTGGACAACTGTACAGACTACTTCAAAGGGACATCCCATCTTTCAATAGAAAATAAATTACTTATCTAAAAAGTTATACTTAAGCCAATCTGGACATACAGAATAGAGCTATGGGGTACAGCAAAAAACTCGAACATCAAGCTTATCCAATCCTTTCAGTCAAAAGTCCTGAGAACAATAGTAAATCCCCCTTATGCCAGCAACAAAACCGTTTATAACGATCTTAATATACCCTACATTCTTGAACTCATCTCTTCCAAGTTCATGAAATTCCATAATAACCTATTCAACCACCCTAATCCCATAGCAGTCATTACACTGCGCCACTCATCCCTATAATCTTCCTCGGAGACTAAAATGGCAGTGGCCTTGTGACCTGCTATAAATACGTGACAGTGGGTGTCCTGGCAATGGCCAGTTTCTCCAATCATGTCCTGAGCATATGTGGCTCTTGCAGTCTTCGTCAGCCTCCAGTGGCTTGTATCCTGTGACGCGGCTGACGGAGTAGCATGGGGGACTTCCCAAGACTCCACTTCCTCTTTTGCATGCGAGGGAGGTGACAACCATGTGGATTTGGGAAGTCTCTGAGTTGTTTGTAAATACTGTATGAATGGGTGAGCGAATGAAAATTGTAAATATGGTATGAACGAGAACACTTATCACATTTACATATTGCCTAATAAGGCAGATTGTAATTTTATCACAGTAAAGAAGTTAATATAAAAAAAAAGATATTTTGAACTTATCTATTTATTTTTTTTAATATAAAAAAGTGGCCTTGTTACTGTACTGGGAGTTAATTTATTAACCGTGAATTTATGAATGTTTAGATGAATTTGTTAGGATATCAGTTTTGACTGATGAAAGAGATGTGTTGAATCTTCATCAAATGTATTAATGGGTGTTTGAATGTACTATTTATATATGTCTGCATCAGGTCCTAGAGTAAGAGGTGGTTTGATGATATAAGGGAAATGCTGGTAGCTTAACACCATATTTACATCCCATAAGCAGATCACCCCTGCCCATATTAGTTCGGACTTGGGAGAATCTACTAACTGTATTAGATCTATAAATACTTCATTATTTTTGTTTAATTTTTATTAAAATATTTGGAGATTTGAGATACAACTATAAAAACTTACCAGACTTTTGTGATGATGAGAATTATTAGTAATAGAGTAATGGCAGCAGCAAGAATAAATATACACATCAACTTTTTATTACCCTCTGAAAAATATAACTATTAATAAAAGCGAAGTATTGAATTAAAAATCATAATTTCATGTATTCAATTTACTCTGGTATTGAGCTGCCTTTGCAAGCTTCTCAGTGCCGAGGCTAATTTGACTTTGGGCCTGCTCAACGTTGTAGTCTATCCTATCCAAGACAGTACCCTTATGTAACATGATAAAACTGTAATTATCCAATCTTTATCTAGATAATTATTTAAATGGAAATGTGGATTATTATTTATTAGGAAGAGATAACAGCTCTGATTTCTACCTGGTCAATAATCAATCGAGATAAGTCTTTATACAAGTCTCGAAGCTCTACAAATGATTTCATGATGTTTTCAACTTGTGCTTCCTCAACTCCTGAAAAAAAAAATCAGTTGTCTCTTAGATTATTACCACTAAAGTTTAGTTTATTATATTGTATTTTTAGCATTAAATAAGTGCCTCCAGTATTGCATCCAAATAAAAGTGACTCTGAAAAAAATAACTGTACACAGCTTGCAGCTCCCTCCCTGGTATCCTATTATGTGGTTTTTATTTTGTTGAGTTTTGGTACCACAGGATTCCTATAATGCATTATACTAGTAATTTATAGAACACACGAGTTTGATATTAAATCACAAAACTAGAATCCCCGCCATGAATTTGTAGCAGGTTCTTATTTTGATGAAAGCCTTTATTTTTTATAATGGTTTATGTCTATCAAGGGTCAAAAGTTAAAATATTCTGATTGAGCTAAATTGACAATTTACTATTATGAAATGAAACTGAAACAATAAAATTACACTCCATAATTTAGATTCAATCTACCTCCGATGATTAGGAATTTACTACTCTTGACTCTACGTAATATTACTTACTTAATATTAACTGAAAACACATTTTTCCATCTTTTCTTATTGGAATCAACAGAAGCTGGGGTAAATAAGGTTTGACTACCACACTACCTAGCTGTATAGGTACAAAGCTCATACCAAAGAACTGTTATAAAACAACTTATTCGCTACCTCCCACCAAGCCAAATGGTGAGCTTTTATCACCTGTACCCGAAATGAGAGTTTATGTAACTTCATCACATCATTTTTTTTTTTTAAATCATGACCTCCATAAAATGTCAATGACAATCCATGTTAATTAAGTTGAGGTCTGTTACAGAATAAGCTGAGAATCAAATTACACTTAGTTTTGTAAAACAATTATCTGATATGAAATTCTGTCTCTTCAAAGTACCAGTGTTTTCAGCAAAAATAATTACAGTAAGTTATGTCAAAGATTTTATTTCTAGTTTTTCTGAGACCTGAGAACTACTACATCAATTAATTACTAAAATACAGTTTATTTATAAATAATATGTAAAATAAAATATTTAATGTGGGTATAACAAATGAAATTCTCCTTTAAAAAAATAATGAAATTTACTTCAAAAATTTAATGATAATAATACTTAATATTCCTGGTAATGATAATATAAAATGTATTTTAATGAAAATTTTTAATGTGCCCTCCACGCTAGGCTAGGGACGGCACTCCCTTGTCCTTTCCGACAAGTGTCAGCTGCTGCAAGGACCTATGCTTCATTAATCCTCATTTTGTTGTAATTTAAAATTATTTTTCAATAAATGCTGCTTTTTCAAAAATGAATATTTAAAAATTATCAGCCAAAGTGATAGTGTACCACTTCTTTATTGGGGAATTGATCCTTATTGTATTAGGTGACCAACTAAATGTTCTTATCTTCGTGAGGAATTAGAGATGTCTTGTCCAGATAAAGTCTAAAGATTATGTTCATTCAGTTAATACTCAGTTAACCACCATGTACACTAATTATGAGTACCGTGACATGGTATTTTACAATAGTGTTGCTGACGGTAATGCGGAAGAAGCTGCAAGGGAATATGCCAGGTGATTCCCAAACAGACCTTATCCTCACCTTAAAACTATACAAAGCGTATATCGACAACTTGGGGAGACAGGATCATTTGTATCTCCAAGCAGGGCGCCCAGTTATCCTCAACTCAGAGAGGATTGATCCTCAGTGAGTTCAGCAAAGACATACAGCAACCCGGATGGGGGCCTCACATATAGCAATGCACAGGAAGCTTTAACTGGATACAAGGTAACTTTTCTAGTACTCGCACATTTATTTAGTTAATTAATAAGTGTTAGTTTTCTAATTGGGATATGATTATTGCAGATATTCATTCTATTTAACACATGTCCAACATTTGCTTGACCTGGCTATAAAACCCGAATCTGGTTTTGCCATTGGTTCATCAGAAATTCATGGGAGGAACCCCACTTCTGTAGAAGAATTTTTCCTGATGAAGCAACATTTACAAGAAATGGGGTATTTAATTTCAGAAATAGCCATTTTTCGGCAAATGAAAATCCTTATGCCAAAGAGAACATAAATGCCAATATAAGGTAAGAGCTTATTATTATTACTTAACAGTTTTTAAAAAATAAATCCCGCCAATCGCCTAAATTATTTTCATTAAAACGTAAATAGGGTCAGCATATCGAAGGGAAAAGTGGACATAACGGGGCTAATGAAAAAGGAAATTATTCAATAGGTTTTTATTGTTAAGTAATCCTTCAGGGAGGAATGAAAAATCCTTCACATAATCAAATACTTTTTATTTTTAGCCTTGAGACAAAAACTGTGTTTTGTTTCAGGTGAATGTTTGGATTGCAATAATGGGGAAATATCTCCTTAGAAGCCAGTATTCATTGTTGATAGATTCAATTCGGCTAAATTCTTGGAGCTACTAGAAAATGAGCTTCCTCCACTTTCGGAAGAGATTCTGCTCGCTCAGTGAGAAGGTTGTTGGTTTCAAATGGATGGCTGTCCTCACAGTGGATGAGGAGTGACTGCATGGCTTAACAGGTTATTTTGGGGTTAGGCGGATAGGGCAGAATGACCAGTGAGGTGGCTTGCCAGAAGTCCAGACTTAACACCTCTGGACTTTTATGTCTGGGGAAGAATACATTTTACAGCAGAATATTTGTTTTGTTTTTTTTCAACCTTTCCCATGCTGCGATGTCTCACCGGTGCCTTAGCAGCATGACATCTATTTAAATTTATAAAATGTTAATTCCTACTATAGTTTTGTCTTATTAGATACATAATTCTCATTTTAAATATGACAAAAGTGGATTTTTTGTTTTTTACATATTTGGCTGTCCGGATATGGGAGTCTACTGTATTAGACTACTTTATTAAATTTTATTATTTTAAGTCAATTTGTAAATTTCATTATTTTTAAAGCAGAATTTATTTGTTATACCCATATTAAATATTTTATTTGACATATTTTTTTATAAATAAAAAGTGTATTTTAGTAATAAATTTATTACAATACATCTCTGGTAACAGAAAAAACAGAAAAAATAGAAATAAAAGCTTTGTAATTATTTTTTCTGAAAACACTGGTACTTTGAGAATTTCGCATCACATAATTGTTTTACAAAACTGTAGGCGATTCTCAGCTTATTCTATAACATACCTCAACTTAATTAACATGGACTGTCGGTGACATTTTATGGAGGTCATGATTTCAAAAAAAATGATGTGATGAAGTTATATAAACCCTAATTTCGGATACAGGCGATAATAGCTAACCCTTTGGCTTGGAGGGAGGGTACTGAATAAGTTGATTTTAAAACTGTTCATTAGATGAGAGGTTTGCTCCTACACGTTGTTCATAGAAAAAATGATAAATAAAAGCTTCGCAATTATTTTTGCTCAACTTTGAGGAGACAGAACTTCACATCACATACTTTTTTTACAAAACTAGAGGAGAATCTCAGATTATTCTGTAACAGACCTCAACTTAATTAACATGCACTCAAAGCTTATTAAACAAGGAAGTTTTTCTAAAAGTTGAGAATCTGTAGTCCAGTAGGAGGCTGATAAAAAAAATTGTGAATAATAAGTTTACGAAAAACAACTTTGCCTAATTTAGCCGCTTGAAAACCCCCTTCCCTTAAAAGAGTTTTTACAAAGACAAATTCTACTTGTTTTTGAAGAAAATTATGTCTAGTTTACGATGGTGCAATGGGGAATTACCTAACTTCAAAACTTGATTAGTCACCACTTCCTATTCAACATAAAACATGACAACCCTAAAAAAAACACAAAATTTAAATTTACTACTCCCCTATTCGTAATAGGACCTTAGCCCAAACGAACTTTTATGTTGCATTTGAGATTTAATATCACTTCCTTAAGTTTCGGAGATCATTTATGTTACACCCTGTATACATATTTTCTTTAAAAATACATGTATTATTTATGTATTATATGTTTAAAAAATATTGCTTTTAAAGAAGAGCAGTATTGATTGTGGTGAAAAATAAAAAATTCTAACAAATCCGTAAATTTCAACATAAATAAAAGTTATGACACATACTGGGAGTGTGAACAAAAAATAGTATGTACTTGAAAGTACAGTAGTACAGTACAACAACTGGACGGGATTATAAAAAAACTATGTAATTCAAATTTAGTAAACTAAAAATTTAATTTAGCAAGCGGTAAGTACGAAAATAACAAAGAGTGGGTTTTCCAGAAAATGACTCACTTCCTACAGCTGTTTTTAGAAAGTTTCTTTTATTTTATTTTGTCTCCTTCCCTTCAGTTGTTAGTTGGCACTCATATTATCATATTATGATTTGTTTCTTTGTGAGTCTGTTACGGTTGTGTTTTGCTGTTTTTTATGTACCGTTTAGTGGGAGTGTTTGTGTATGGAAATGGCAACTAAATGGAAGAAAGTTACGGTGACAATGGAGCAGAAAACCAAGCTTTGTTTTGTATTGATGCAGGGGAATCACAAACTAAAATCGCAAATGATTTACGAGTTGAAAAACAAACTGTTTCTGATTTTCGCGCTAAAATGGTTAGTAAAGACAGTTTAAGCAACAGCAGGATGTTAAAAATTCCCAAAAAAACGAAACTTTGGATGAGGGTTTGTATGCTTGGTGTTGTCAACAACGTGAACAGGGTGCACCGCTTTCGGGTGTGAAAAGCAATTGCGCTCAAATTCAATGAAAAATTAAAAGGGGACCTGTCTTTTATTCCCAGTGTGGTGGGATGGATGTCTCGATGGAAGGAACGAGACAGAGTGCGTGAACTGACTGGGTCTAAGTGGTGAACTTTTATAAGGGGACAATGTTGTCAGTGAAGATTATAAAGTTAAATTTGAAAACTTATAGTCTTGTCAGGTGTTTAATGCTGACAAAATGCTCCCAAAAAAACATTAGTTTCAAAATTGGACTTGGTAGCCAAAGGCCATCAAGTAAAGAAATAATGTGTAACTTTGCTTCATTGCAATAATGCAGTTGGAGATTTAAAACTTCCACTTTTGGTGATATGGAAATCGGCAAAGCCCAGGGCCCTGAAAAATGTAAATCTGAATGTGTTCCCAGCCCAGTACAAAAAGCTACGTGGATGAATGGACAAATTTTTAAAGATTGGCTTTTTGAAAAATTTGTGCCTTCAACAAAGAAATTCTTAAGAGATAAAAGTCGAGCTGTGTTTTTCATGGCAATGCACCATGCCACCCTACCTACTGAAGAAGAATTGCTAGAGGAGCACATTTTTGTGAAATTTCTGCCACCAAATCTCACAGCATTGATTCAAATGGACCAAGGGGTGATTGAAGCTACAAAATGGTGTTATAAGCAAAAGCTTAACTTGTCTCTTTCAGAATAACAAGAAGCAGACCTGTGACACTTCATGGAACTTCTCAAAAAAGTTATAATAAAGACTGTAATTTATTTGGCCGCAGAAGCTTGGGAAGAAATTAAGCTGACAACTCTTTAAGGGCTGCAAAAAACTTTGGTATAGCATCCCACTAGAAAACCAGGAACCAGACGAAAACCAACCAACTGCAAACGATGACGCTGACTTTGTTCATGTTTTTCAACAGTTGGAGAGTTGTCTCAGTGTGGAAGAAAATGGCATTTTTGAGTGGATGAATAGTGACAGTGATATTGCTCATCAGGTATTAGGTGAAGATGAAATCATGGAAGTTTGCATTGGAAACCTACTAACAAAGAAGGACAGTGTATGGAAGATGACGATGATGATGGAGGAACTAGTTGGCCTAACTGATAGTGAAGTGACTACAATGGTGGAGAAGTTGATGACATACTTTAAGAAACAAAGCAATACGTCATCTCCTGAACTACTGAACTTGACATACGAGATCATACAGCAAAACAACATTAGTCATCTATAAACTAAACGAACATTAAAGATTTTTTCATTGACTCTAAAACAAATTATTCTTGTTTTCATTACGTACTGTACATTGTTTTATTTTATAGTCCTGTTCGAATTTAGAGTTTATTTCATTTTTAAAATTCTTAATTTTTACATTATAACATTAATGTGCCATGGTATAGTACTGTACAATAAATAAATTTTGAGTTTTAACAATAAAGATGTATTGTTTCATTAATCCTATCTCAGTTTGTAAGTTGAAAACTTAGGTCTATGTATACTTTATGTAGTATTGAAAATAAAATTAAACTGAAGGAAAAGGTGTATTTATGAGAAGAATAGCTAAAATATTTATCATGTGCATTTTACCCCCCGTTAATCCGGACTTTCGGAGATCCGGACAGGGTCTGGTCCCGTCTAGACCGGATAAGTGGAACACTACTGTACTCAAGTACTCTCAAGTGAATACAACATTACACAATTAGAGCAAAAATAAAGTTTTAAAAGATACAAATAGAAAGAGAGAAAGTTACTTATAGATAAGCTGAAATAAAATCCATTTACTGATGACACCCAAGAATTTGGAGAATTCCTGCTTTATCACATGTATTAAAAGAATTATTATATAAAGATTTAATAACATGCCTTTTCCCCACCACCTGTCCAAACATAAAATAAATAAATTAAATTTAAAACAAAATTGTAATATTGAAAAATATAAA
The DNA here is from genome assembly GCA_930367205.1 of Acanthosoma haemorrhoidale. Lineage (NCBI taxonomy): Eukaryota > Metazoa > Arthropoda > Insecta > Hemiptera > Acanthosomatidae > Acanthosoma > Acanthosoma haemorrhoidale. The sequence goes on along the minus strand of OV884009.1, from coordinate 107,343,353 downwards.
TAAATGAAAAAAAAAAAACTAAACATAATTTTACAAAGTATTTCTTTCCAAACAATACATATTATTATATGTTATCAATAAATTTTTTGGTAAGCATATAAAAGGTAATTTTAAGCATGTGCCTGATTTGAGATATGATATTGACTTAGCTAGCGTTCGTGCAGGGGCCTCAGAGGCTAGACTACTGACCGTTGATTGAGAGATCTCGGTTTGAACCCTGGCCCTGTCAAAATATTGGTTCTTTGGCTAAAAACTAATAAAAACATTGGGAAAATACCACAACTAATAATTAATAATATAATCGGAGAGAGCAATAAATATTGAAATATAAACAGACTTTTCCTCTGGTTTATTAATGTGATGTGAATGGTTCAAACAGATAAGGAAATGTGTATTGTAATATTAACTTTGTAAATATGATGTTATAGTTTATCTGCTCCTAGTGTAGAATAATTTGGCCATTACCTACTCTTCTACAAGCTGGAAAATTGTATTTTTTATGGTGACCTCCATTAAAGTTAAGCTGTGGTAATATACTATAATAGATGGTTACTTATCATTATCAATGAGGAGATACTATTTTCAATTGGTATGTTACAATAGAATAATAATAAGTAGTCAAAATAAATTATACATCCCATATATAAAAAAATTGTTACGATCTTTAAAATTATTCATAAAAATATATTTATTTTCATCATATTTTTTGTTAATATCTGTATTTATTGTTAGACCCAAATCATTGGAAACAATGGAATCGCTCTAAAGGGTTCATAATTTAAGTAAACAAAATTTACTGAATGGAAAATTCTTTGATTTTTGAACTTCTCATGCGAAAAACTTTTTGAAAAGTTGTTTAAAAAATCAAGAAAAAATGTCAGGCCACCAGTTGGGCGGAGGGGAATTGTAGTTTATTTTTTAGAAAATTTACATGGTCACATTTTCAAAATCCATGACCGCTTATGTCTGATCCAAAATATTGCCTACATTTTCAAAAACCAGTAAAAAAAAAAAAATACTCTTATGTAGCGATGAAATGTAGCGACTCAGGATTGTATTAATGATCGAGTGGAGAATCTGAATATTTAAGTCATTTTTAATAGTTAAAAGTAATGGTTAACACAGTTTTTTTTTAATGAAAATTTTATTTTTCTCCCCTGATCAGGAATGTCTTGTCAGATTTTTGAAATTTGGACTTTTTTAAGGAGTGTAGAATTGATCCTTATTTAGGGGGCTTGGTATTGATCCATAGGGTAAAAAAAGTAAACAGACAATAAAAAACAAATCAAAGCTCAAATATCCTCCACGGGTACTCACTGCCAACCTTCTTAATAACCCCCATGCCCCTGTAAAAACCTCAACCTTTCGTTGCCAACCTGCTCCATGGATATGCCAAATCAGGGACTTGTAAAATAAGATGCTAGACAGCCTTAAGCTTAAGCTGAAGATGCTTTCAGACACAAAAGGCTAGCAGATAATTCTCAATCATGTACATGATGCATGTACTGCATACTCAACCATTTACCCAAGTTCCTGCAAGCCCTGATTTAATGGAAATGATTTTTATTTAACCATATCTCTCCCACAGACATTATAACCTCTGTAATGAGAACACTAACATTAATGGTCTTGATGGAATTCCTATTAAGTTAATAAAACTACACCTTCCAGTTATTCTGCCTGTTCTTCTCCATAAATACAATTTTCCTTTTCAAAATTCAGTCTTCCCAGCTTCTTAGAAAAAAGCCAAGCCCATCGTTCAAAACAAATCTTAACCCTACATCATTTAACGACTACTGGTCAATCTCCATTCTTTCTAACATACAGTCCTAATTCTAGACTTTTTCTAGATTTTTACTTTCCAAGTTAAAATCATTAACCTTCTCCAATAGCTACCTAGCTACCAATACCCACTGGTTTCAATCATTTCACTCCAACTATTCACAAGTAGCTACTATCCATTATCAACCCCTGTTGGATTTGGTTATGCCAATTGATGTATTTTATTTAGTATTTGTCGTCCGATATAAGCTGCCCCCCACTCCGCTAGGTATGGCCCTAACCCTAATGTGGGCTAGACCCCTTTGAGAATGTTCAGTCCTCATGTTAGCATTTTATTATTTTATCACTTAAAATTGCATTGTGTAGGATTTGTGTACTAATTTTGTAATTAATTTATAATATTGATTAAATTATTCATATAATAATGAGTGTGAGTTTGTTCAGCCTTCAGTGTTGTGCATATGCAGCATACTACAGTGAGGGATCAGCTGCCTCCTGCTGTCCCACTGATGTCCTACGATGTTTAGGTTCAGTCTTGCTGCAATGTTAAAGAGACACAAATGCTAGTGTACAGCATATAAAGTGCGAGAGAAGTAATTAAAAGCAAGAACTCATCATTTAACACGGAGCAGCCAGAGTGCGTACCCAAAATAAGTGATAGAATTACTCACCCATTACCAAATTTAACAGGTGTACAGATACATAGAACAGTGTTCGTTACAGTCTACCAGTACCAATGTGGACATTTATAAACTCTTCAAATTAATGGACTGGTAATTTTCAATTTAAAGAAGTTTTTTTTAGTTTTTTCAGACTTTCGTATTATGTTTTTATTTTGTTTAATAATTCTCTTGTATAGCCAGAAAGACTCCATCTGTTTCCAGGACAATATCACTATTTCTCACCCAGGATAGTGATACCCGAATATCCACTCCTGTGCCTACTAGGGAATGGTAGAATCTTCCATGGAGCCTTTGCTTTTCCACACCTCTGTGAGGAAGGCAAAGGTAACAGCTTTTTGATTTTCAGTTCTTGCTAGATTGAGGGCTTATATTTATCGTCCAACGATGCCACAACTGAGTAAAGGTCAGAGTCATTGTCAACAAATGACAATTTCATAGAACAAAAAAACATAATTTCAGGGCATTTGATTAAATTCCCTGAAATTATTATTAAAATTATTAACATAGAATATAAAGCATGGTTAGATACTGGATCTTAAATCACCTGCGTACAAGAAGATACATATTTTACAATGAAACTGAATCTAGAACCAAAGGCTTATAGTAAACTGTCAGTACAAAACATGAGGATCATTACGGCAATCTACAAAACAAAGAATAAAAGTTCTTTTTTGATTAAAAATAAGCTTAGGTGCTTTAAATAGGGCATTGGACCCAATTTTAGAGGAGTTAAAACCTTATATTCAGATTTAAGTTGACAACATTTTAGTTATGACCAATACCTTAGAAGGCCTTAAAGGCTCACCTCATCAGAAGAGCTCTTCCTTTCAATAATGGCATTGAGGGCACTCGACCCTGACACATGAAAGTGGTTTGAGCTGTCCCATCAGGGAACCGAATTTCCCAGCGCAGTACAAAGAATTGGATTCATTGAACAATGAATGATGGCTTGCAAGCTGTCTGTCATCTGAGCTTTTAAGTCCAGCATGACTGATCGTTCAGTGAACAAGCAAACCAAGCCACCTCAGAAAGACTTTGCCAGGACCAGTTCGGCACAGCTCTGCATGCTCAGTTCTCTGGCAAGTCTCCCCTGGGGTTGAGATCCATATCATCAAGCCCTACTTTATCACTGGGACATTCCCATGGGACACACACACCACCTAGGTCTTGACAGAGGCGTTGCAAGGGTTTGCATATTTTCAGCCTTTACTACTCCGTCGTGATGGCGATGTGCCTGTAGAAGTAGCGTGGGGGTTTCCCCAATTCTGCAATTTGGGGATCCCTGTGTTCTATGCATATATATGTCTATATTGTTTGTATGTATGTTGTAAATACTGTATGAATGAGAGAGCGAATACTAATTTGTAAATATGGTATAACTTGATCATTTATCACAATTATCTAGGGCTCTTTTAGGACAGATTGTAATTTTCTTCAAATAAAGATTTATAAAAAAATAAAATAATACAAAGCTGTTTCACCTTCAATATTTCCACATTACAACCAGCACACACACACATCCTAGACCATACAATCTTTCAAAGGATACTACAATATAGTCTATTTAAAACTTGAAGTATTAGTCAACAAATACTGTCAGTTTCACAATCTATGTGCAAGTAATATATTATCATTCTGAAACTGAGGGGATTCATTAACAAGATAGTCACATAATTTAATCGCTGTTGCAATTCAATAGACTTTCTGGTATACAACCAATTATCTAGCACTATTTTCATTGCTTACCATCATCTCTTTTCTAGGGAGATATACTCTGCCTTGAGTAGCAACTAAAAAAAATAAAAGTGTAAATTTTTATTAATCAGGGCTAATATTATGTTGATACTGCTGTTAAATTTGTACAATGAAATCTGGCAACTAGCTAAGGTACAAAATAACAAGTATCTATTACACTCACAAACCAATATCGACAGCTCATTTTTTAGGGAAAAAATTTTTTCAAGTGAAACATTAAAAAATGTTTATGTAAAAAGTCAAAGTGGAGGAAATGTTGATGTATAAATGAAAAATATTTTAAAGGCAGATTTATCAAAATTGGAACTTTTATGTTTCTTTTTTTATTTAATCAAGAATCTGCCATCAGATTTTCAGAAGTTGCTGTTTTTTTTGTGAACAAAAATGTTTAAAAAACGAGTTTGTATACCTTAACCTACATGTTTTCCATGAGCATAAGTCAGAGGTCCATTCGTGGGACCTACAGGATAAGTTTTATATTTCAGAAATGACAAGCAAAGGTAGCATAATTGAAGGAAAAACAACCTTGAAGAATGGGGGATTGGGAAGCAGAATGTTGACTAACGTTAATGATTCTAATATTTAGCAAAAACTTATAAGCTATACATCTAACCTTATATTTGCCTAAGAATTTTTTTCTTTCTAACTATCCCATATTCTTGGTATTGTGCTTTTGTGCTCTACAAAGGTTAAAGTATGACCATCCACGAGACTGTCTTAATTAATTATAAACTCTTTATCCTATTCGGTGTCATTAGAAATTATAATTCTTCAAATAATAAAAATAAATGACAAAAAAGTGGTCAGCACTGGAAACTATTGGAAAGAAAGAAAGACTTTATTTACAAAACTAAATAAATCTGAATCATAAATTATTTCGAGAAACTATAAAAAATACATGAAAGCCTACCTCTTTGTTCAATAGATTGTTGTACTAAATTAATCTCTCCCCAGTCTTCTTCTACTGTCTCAGTCTCAAAGTCAAAGTAAGGCTTCGATCTCTCCTCTCTTGATTTCATCACTGTAAAATAACAACCATCATCAACAGTTATGATAATAATGATGTTATGATGTAACAATAATTTGTATACCCTTCTTTATATATTGAAGAAATTACAGAGCACATAAAAAAAATAATACATTTTAAGAAAACTGCAATTTATGAAATCAACTTATTACAGATGAGGAATGCATTGGTGGCCAGCGGATGTCCAACATAAGATGGATTAGAGAGTATATTGATACCACTTTTTCAATCAAAAATAAACTTATTATGAAAGGTAAAAAACAGCTAACATTATAAGAAAATTTATTTAGAATTTAATAGAAGGGAAATTCTTCTGGTATAACCCTTTTTGTTAATGTCCTTCACAATGGAGAAAAACTCAGAACTTGAAATCATGAATGGCTTCTTAGCTGAGACCTCAAAAAATCTTATTAGTGAGAGGCCCGACATTTTTAATCTTTAAATTTTTCCTCCTTACTCCCGTTATTCTATTTTATTAAGTATAAAGAATAACCTTTAAAATTTCAGAACTAATGATTCATTTTTATAACTACTTTCATAGAACAGACAAAAGAAGATCAGCCTATACTGCATTAAAGTAGAGCCTCTCTCTTTGGGGTCGCCAATGACAAACAGTAGTTGAATAATTTAATGATATAATTAATCAAATAAAAAAATTAGATTTTCACATACTATTAAGATAGTTGCTTTCAACGGATTTGAATTCTGTCTGCAACTCACTCATCCCTGTGACCAAAGCCCTTGTTACCGAACTAAGAAGTCGCTGCTCCTTAGGAGTTCTTGCTCGCCTTCCTTCTGCTTCCATCCGACTGGCAATCTTGTAAAGACCATTGGTTATCTAAAAAAAAAGTTCCTTATCAAAATCATTATCTATCCAGCCCGCCCCAAGTTAGTCCAAGGAATACCAGGTACCTATTATAATACTACTTAGTACTAGATATAATAATATTCTTTTCCCACTTCTTTAAGAAAGAGTATTTATTTAGCATTTCGATTTTTTTAAAAACACCTTTTAGAACATGTTTTTAACCTTTATAGCAATATATGAACCATAGAAAAAAAAATTGCTAGGAAATAATTTAAGAACCTACACCCCTTCCTACAAGAGCAAGAAACCCAAGTAGTCTAGACATTACTAGATTAACAGGATCTACACGTCTTCAACTGTGAGTGTGCCATGTATAAGAACATCCCCTACTGCAAGAGTGAAGCCCTACATCCCGTGGGTGGACAATGACTAGTTACTAATACTAAAACTATGTTACGATCAGGAGGAGGATGAATTGGATGGGCTGATTTTGACACTTGAAAGCTCTAATTTTAAGTTCACCAGCTGGAACATTCTTCCTTTTTTTTCAATTTTTCTTCTTTGACACTAATAACTTAAACATTCATGAAAAATTGGCAAGTGAACAGTTAAGGGGGTTTTTGTTTTGGGGAATTTTTTTTCCAGCTGGATTTTCAAAATTCACGCCTCCTCGGGATTTATGCTAAATATAAATCTCTGTCATTTTCAAGGGTGCAAATTGATTGGTGATTTAGCCAGGCTGATTACAACTTTCAAGTGCTCTAAATTTCAGAAATTCTTCAAGTTGAAGATTGTTTGATTGGGAAATTTCAATTTTGTTTAAAATATTTTTAAAAAAACAGAAAAATCTAAGAGTAGTATTTTTATACTAAAACTAAAATAGGACAAGGAGGATTAGAATTTATTGAAGAACTCGTCGGACTGATTTTGACACTAAGGACTCAACATTTAAGTTAGCGATAGTTCACAGACTGGAAAATTCTTCAATTTTTGAATTTATCTTTTGTTTTTTCCCCAAACAAATTTTTTTTTTTTAATTCATAATTCCTAACGGTTATTTAGCACATCTACCTTCAATAGACTGCTGGCCATTCACAAGGTTCCTATCTATCACCAACTCTACTTAATCTGTTACTTCCCAATATTCCAACACAGCCGAAAGAAATAACGTGACTCACTATACCCTGACGATAATACAGCTTTATACACACCTTCTTGTCCCATTGACACAACTGTAAACCAGTTAAAACAAAATTTTAATGAAATAAACAAGTTTTGCCTAAACTTGAAATTAAAAATCAGCACACACAAGTTAGAATCCAGAGTTTTCACAAAGCAGGAGGGGCCACAAATATATCAACAACTTTCCATTAATTCAAAACACCTTTCTTAGTAAAAATCAGTCCAATATCTAGGTGTAACTCTTGACAGAACATATCAACAGGAAAACAGATAAAGAAAAAAAATCATTTACAAAATGTTCCCATATTCTAACAAAAAATATTAACACTCCGAAAAACATTTAAAAAATTTCTATGATTTAGAAACAATAAGTAATGATATATTAAACAAATTTCAAAGTAGGGCAACAGCAATTAAATAAGAATTTTAAATTGAAAATCAAAATTTATTAAATTTTGAAGACATAGGAATTATTCTAGCTATCAATATTGAAATAAAATCCATAGCTTTAAAACAAGAAAACTCTAAGTCGAGGAAAGGAGAAATGGCAGTACAGAACAAAAGTGCTGGTTCCAGAAAGTGTTTTTCTAAGAAAGGAAGGGGTCAGAGTGAGTCAGTTCAAGTTTTTGGAAAGGATTGATTCTGAGATGAGTTGGAGACAACAGTAAGAGACAGACTCTGCCAGGCATTCAGTGGATATCAGTTTAAGAGACGAGAGGAGTCAGAGATGGGCAGGCAGACAAATAGAGCCCTCAGTCTAAGCTCTTAAGATGTACTTCGCCAGGCTGCCTAGAAGACTTCCTTCAATAGATCATGTTTCAAGACATCATTGTATATAATTATGTAAAAGATAATTTATGTTAATATTTAGTTTTTAAGTAACCATGAATATAATATTCATTTTCATATTTTATCTTAGTAAATTAAATTAATTGTCTTATCGTAAAGTCAATTATGCTTTACCTTTCTTCAATTTTAATATCCAACTAAAAGCCTTCCATTGATCAACACAAAATTTACTTTTAGAAAAGTAATTTTTTGGGGACAGAAATCAAGTTGTATCAATTTTATTATGTTATGTTAGCTTTAATGCCAATGCATTACCCTGATCAAACCAATAGTCATGAAGTAAGTGGCAATGTTCACGCCTCACTTCAGCGTTTATTTTTTCACTGAAAATTTTGTGTGTTTGATTGGTGTGCTAATTTTGTAATTAATTTATAGATAGCAATTTTCATTGCTGTAAAAGTAAAGTTTGTGGGGGTCTGTGTGAATTGTTCAGCCTTCAGTATGGTTGCTGGGATGTTGTGTATATGCAGCATATTTCGGTAAGGAATCAGCTACATACTGATGTTTACCCTCAGTATCGCTGCAACGTTGATAAGAGGCAGACATTCAGCATCATTACCATCAATTATCAATCGGAAGATGGAGCAGCCAGGGTGCGTACCCAAAGTAAAACATACATTTACTCACCCAATACCAATTTTAACCAGAATTACTTTGTATCCATGGAGATTTATTTGTTCCAACCTACCAGCACCAACGTGAGCATTTATTACTCTTAAAATTAATGGACTAATTATTTTATTTTAAAGAAGTATATTTGTTTTTTCCAGACTTTTAAATTATGTTTTATTAGTTTGTAAGTTCCCACACTAACCCTCTTAACATTCCTCTTTAATTATAAAATTTTTAATATTTTCTTTCATTTCTATCTTATATTTAAATGCAATTTTCAGTTTATTATTTAATTATAGCTTTGAGTTATATTTTTTGTTATTTATGCACTACCTGGTCAATGCTTAGCGTTTATGTTAAGTTAAGACCCCTACAGCTGTTACAGGGATCCTGATCAAGTTCGTTGAATACATTATTTTATTTGTTTGGCTATAGCGTAGAGGTGTGTACCACCAGATATGGTATTTAAATACATATATTTATCGACTGATAGATTTATATTTCTTGTTATTTTTTTTTTTTTTTTTTACGAATTTAAAATATATTTGCCATGGCCAACACATGCAGCAACACACCTACCTTAAAATTTATATTAACAAGAAGTTGTGTCTATACTCTGATTCTTCGGATGTGTTATCTCTCCTTATTCAATATATATATAGCTGTTATTGAAAACAGGATTAATAAGCTGATAGATTTTCCAAACTGATGATTATATGCAATTCACATATTTCACAAATTTGTACCATTCTAAATACTGTTTAATATAAATCATTGATGCTATAAAATAAATCAAAAATGTTGAATAAGTGAATGAAGTAGAGTATAAATTAAAGCATTAGGCGTCAGTCGAAAATTTATGGTTTGTAAGTTAATTCATCTCACAATAAAAATAGAAAAAATCAGCCAACAAGGTAGTAAAGGATAACTTTTTTTACAACACCAAAAACACAAGCAATGATCTCAAATAAAATCAAAACTTTTAATCAGTCCAGAATAATTCATAAGTTAATTCCTTTGCTTAGTGTTAATAAAAACTTGCTTTCACAGTACACTATTCACTTTAAATTCCCTTTTTAGATTATTAGGTCTCATCATGTTAAAATTAGTAGCAGCACCTAAAAACCACAATTGATCCAGAAAACTCTAAGATATGATGAAAACACACTGAATACTGTAAAATATCCTCCATATAATGATATATTTTTACTAAACAAATCACGGAGAAACCTATACTTAGCACTAAGTGGGGTATGATTTCACTTTGGTTGTTACTATTTATATAATGGTCCACATAAAAAATAGGTTAAAACATATGAGGAATTATAGGTGAATAAATAATTTTTATTATGGAAAATTAACTTTTTAAGCATAAAATGTTCTTTTGGAAGGTGTTGTGGCCAGATAGCATTTTTGTTTTACTTGTTTATTTTTTTCATTCAATTAATTAATGTTATTTAGTTTGAAAACCAGAAATCTTTAATATATATTTATTATATGGTCGAAACATATATTTATAAATTTCAAGACAAAGGTAAATTATTATTAAGTTTATTATTTATGTTTATTGCTCATTATGCTTAATTGACAATTGTTGTTGACAACTTATTGATACTATCTCTTTATTAACAAATGATTGTTTGTCCTAAGAGAATTAAAAGTCTACCCTCACTGGTAAGCCAACAAAAGGTTGTTATTATCTAGTCAACTCTCATCAGGGAAACTGATGTTAGCTCTATTCTCCTCAGATGCCGATGTTGCTCATAGAGTTCCTGGTCCGCCCAGTCACCTCACGATCTCACCACTCTAATATCTATATCTAATACCTATTATAATATCTATAATCAGCGAAGCATCATTTTCAACTCTACTCTTGCCTAGCTCCTTTATCAAAAGTGGTTTACAACTTCTGAGGTCAAGATAAGAGGTAAGCCCTTTTAGAAGGTAAGCGAATACTTTCCCTGAATAATTTAGAGTTCAGGCTCATTCATTACTGATAGGCAATTCAAATCATGCCATGGTTCTCTTCACTTTCTTATGTATAGGTACAAAGTGTAATTTGGGTTTACAGTCAAGAATTCTCTATGTCCTTATATTATTTTATACCTCAATCAATATTGTTTCATTTTAAAACATTTTTATTATTTAAATATTCCAAGTTGTTGAAGGTTTTTAACTTAAATTTAATCGCATTATTATAGGGACTAGGTAATTATTAATTTTTTTTTTTATGAGCATAAATGTCTAATCATAATTTTATAAACACATTTTTCTATTTTATATGAATATTTTTCAATATATTTATTATCTTTACCTTAGTTTTTACAGAACTTTATATTTTCTACTTATCAATGATAACATTTTTTTCTCATTATTTATCGTGTTTCACTTAATGTTAAGGATTTCTGTTTTTATTTGTACAACAATCACAGGCCGGTAAATTCGGTAAGTAATTGGAGGTTTGTGAATTAAATATAATTCACACCTCCCCCCCCCCCCAACAGAAGCATTGCCTTCAGTATACAGAGGTCCTTACTGTATTATAATTTCTTACAGTAAATGTAATATTTCTTTATTGTTGTTTTTTAGGAATAACTTATTCTAAAAAGAAGTGAAAAAAAAAAACTTAATTAATTTGAGTTTGCTAAACTCACACAAACGAATCAATGCTCAGGTAGTATTATGAACACAAAACAAAATTAATATCATACATTAAACGTACACGCATGATGTCTTCCGTTAAAGATTTAATTTCTTGTTCATCTTTTTCACTGTCATCAAAGGCAGGTCGAGAAATATGATTTTCATAAAGGTCTTTCAGTGTCGAAAGTTTTGATTTCAGCCTCACCTGCACAAAAGAAATGTAGAAGCTATTTATTTAATAATAGCAGCTATACTATATAATAAATTTTCGAGGAAAACCTACTACTAGATTGTTACAAAACTTGGTCTGCATGAAAACATAGTTGACTTTAAAATAACATATTAAATCTTCATTAGTCTTTTTAATTTCTATGATTTATATCCTTTTTTACATTGGCTAATTTTTTATTCAATTATGCATCCCAATTGTCTTTGCATTTCATTTACTATTATAAACTGCAACAGGAATATCTGAAGAAAAAATTGTGACTACCAGTCTTTTAAGACACCACTGGAAAAAAGAATTGAGTGCAAAGACAGCAGCAGGAGAAATTTGTTTGGTGGAAGGTGAAGGAGTGCTGCATCAAAATATGACATTGCTTTGACACTTTGACAACTTGAATGTTGTAAATAACAAAAGTGCATCGTTCAGGTCGTTGTTGATGATAATGAATTACTCAAGAGTGTAAACCAAGATTCATATCTGGCCACGTGAGGATTAATCAGTACAATACGGGCTTCAAATGTCAATGTAAAAATATTATTTTTTTAAAATAAAATAACTTTATGCACAAGTACTTTTGTAACAACCTAGTATTTAAGGCCAATCTTATAAAATTTGGTTAACTTTAAAGGGGAAATCCCAATTAATGTGAAATGATACACATAATTCTCATAAATAGCTATTGTGAAGTTAAAACACAATCTTACCTCAGGTGGGATCATTAAAGCTACTAATAGAACAAAACATTAACACAAAAAGCTTACTCCAACAATAGTTTTAAATGAAATAAATTTATTATTATAAATCATAGATGAATGTATAATCAAAAGTAAACTTACCATCGTGAACTGGGATTCTTCGACCATAGACGACCAGCTGGGAGGGATTTTACCAAGTTCAATATCATCTTCAATTGAGACCAGAGCTAATCTGTCACTAAGTGTCTAAAGTAACAAATTTAAATACATAAATAATCTTCACCATATTGATTAGGATATGGAAAATAAAATTCAATTAAGATAAAGCTATTATTTTTGTGGTAAATATGCCTATCTATCACTAACATTAAAACCAGTAAATGTATGGATTTTCCTTCCCAAATAACTACAACATTCGACTGTTCCATTCTTGTTCACTCCACCACTTTCCTGGCCCTTACATACCTCAAAACCACCCTTTACCTATACCTCCTCACCATCTAGACAGACCTTATGAATTATGTATTATTTATTAATATTATTCTATAAATTATTGCAGTTTTTATATTGTGCAGTTTTTCTATAAATTGTTTAACTATCTTGAATGTTTAAACTTCACTGTTACTTAACAAATACATTTATGTACTTATAGCTACAACCTCATAAATAAATATCCACTAATAATTTCCTTTTTGATCTAATCTTGAATTATATTTTGTTTATAAAAATTTAGGTATGTTCTTGTTTACTGGAATGCAAGTAAATATTATTTTAAATTGAGTTTTTTTCCCCTATGTGATGTATTATCTCTTTTAAGTTAGCCAGAATTGAATTTATTTATTTCTACCCTATTATTATTCATAAGAGACATAGTCTCATAATAAATATTTTATTCTCGAGTCAGTAACATTGTAAACAAACCCACAAAGGAGTCTGGCATGGGCCAGTCGATACCCTAACCCTCTTCAATAGTCGAATAAATGAGGTAGATGACCATATACGGAACAACCTGCGACATAATTACATTAGCCTAAACAAATTATGTGCGATAACCAAAGGAATATATAATCAAACTCAGATAATAAGAGTGCTTATTAATAAGAGTGACCCAGTGAAAAATAATCTGCACCAAAATCAAAAAATATAACTTCCATGGATTTACTAACTAGTACTAAGCCAATTAGAGTAAAGGGTCAAAAGATGGTATTATCACTGAATGAAGAAACGAAGCAAGATACTGGCTTTTACTATAAGGTATCATAATCTTCTCAGGCCCGAGGCATGTGTCAGATTCATGTTTTAGGAAGATGGCTGGCTGGAAGGGCATGACTGCACCACCACTTTATGGCAGCATCAAAATTATTTGATTACGAGCTGAGCCAACACCAAAGCTTATTAAATAGGATCTCCTAAACCATAGAAAAACATCACCATAATTAAAAGGGACTACAATGTAATCCTTTGTTTTGAAATATTTTAAGAATTTGTATTTTACTAAATATATACCAAGTATATTAATAAAAAATCATAAATGGATAATAAAATCAAACTTTCAAATGAGCATTTTTTAAATATATTAAATATACTGATACTTTATTACATACTTAAAACAAATAATTTAAATTTGAAATAAAATGAGTAGAATTTTAAGAGTTGGGGGAGGATAGGAAATTAAGGTTTTGATCAAGCTAAGCCGGATCTTCCAGTAAACTCTTCAACTCATTTATATATATAATCACATTTAACAATGAACTCATGGTATAATTTTAATAAATATTTAATTAGTTCATTAGAATGAAATAATATGATAATAATAAAAAATTAGTAAAGAGAGAAACGCATAATTTCACATTGTCTCTTCTGTTTATGCTGAACTGAAGTATATACTTTACTATTAACAATCCTTGATACTAAGTGTACATAGCTGTTTAACAAGAAAAAATATACAAAAGACATAATTGCAAAACTTAAGTTACTTATTAAATAGTATACTGATTAATATGAAGTAATACAAAAACAAACCTGGTCTGAATACATGTTTCGAGTCTGGGAAGCATTGTTTCTCATAAGGATGAAAATATCAGTCAGGCTTCTTGTCGACATTTTAAGGGAAACAGTTTGCACCTATTTACCAGAAATAACTATAACTTCAAACCCAATATTAATAACTTCTCACCGACATAAATAAGCAATTATGCTCCATCTTTGGGGTTAACCTCTTAAGTTACCTTCCCGATAATGACAGGAGTTGATATGTAGCAGTGACGCGTAACCTAACCTCGGTTCGTAGCAGTTGCGATTTGCTCCACTCTGTTGAACCTAACCGGTCCTGTGACAGTCACAGCCCGGAGCTGTAGCAGCTAGCCTCTCTGCGACTCAGTCACAGTCACAGTCGCTTTTCCTTCCTATTCAATGCGCCCCCGGGGTCTTTGCCACAGTCACAACTCCGCACCAGTAGCAGTTAACAGCTCGACCCTTTTCACTCTGCTACTCTGTCACAATCGCTTTTCCTTCCTCTGTTTAGTCGCAAGATATGAGCCCTACTCTCCGATCCATAACTTATAATCCCATTCCATAACCTTTGCTTATAATTCCATTCCATAACTTATAATTCCGTTCCATAACTTCCCTCCCTTAGCTATATTCATGTATTACACATTTAAAAAAATCAAGCTCGGCTAATACCAAGAGTAGTAATATTTAACGTAAGATAATTTTCTCATTAAAGAGACTTTTTTAAATACGACGATTTACGTGTAGAGGTATTCATATATGGTCATAAATAAACAACATTATTTATGTAGATATTTGTTTACTCTGAAAATGAAATATTGACATAAAAAATCATGTAAAATTAAATATGATAAAACTATTATTATTTTAAAATAATTTATTTATGCGGGAAAAACCTAGTTACATATAAAACAGTTAAGACATAAATTAATTAAAATTATGAATTAGTTTAATTACTTTTATTTGTAATCAAATTACCAGATAAATTAATTGTTGATTTCAATTTTATGCGAACTGCAAATATAATTTAATTTTAACATTATGATACTTAGTTTCACTCAAATTATCTTATTTCTCAACAATAAATTGTTAATCAAAATTATTTTAATTTTATTTAATTCATCATTCATTTTATTTTGATTTATTTTTAGTACTACTCTAATCGTTTTAATATTATATTATTGCTATTTATTTTGTAATAGAAGCACTTAAACAAGCTCGTTGGTGCGGATTGTTTTTTTTATTTTTAATTCTGCTTCAAATATTTGTATCTGTGGTGCTGTCTTCTTTGTTCTCTTCTCCTGGCACTGGTTTTAGCCTCTGCACCGCGATATACTGAGATGCTTTCTGAATTAAATAATCTTTCACTAGCGATTTCGCCCGCCCAGGTTCGGCTTGAACAGAAAAACCGGACATCTTGAGGTGAGGGTCCAAAAACGTTGCGACTGACAAGAAGCCACTCCGTTCAATTCCTCCAAAGCGCTCTGTTCTATTTACGGCACTTAACAGTAAGCTAATAGCGGGCTTCAGTTCAATTAACTTTTCATCAAGCAGGAGCTCCTTCAGGTATGAGCCCACCTACCAATACTATCAGGTGTGAAGCCGGAGGAAGGCTCTGAGTGCTCAATGTTATTGGTAATTGTTTGAAAGGCTGGAGGATTGTTCGTACATTTTTTAATAAATATCATTCCTTTTCCGTAAATACAAGAAGGCAGGCCAGCATTTATGAATGTAATCGCTGTTTAATGTGAATTTCTGATTAAATTGGACGAGCAATCATGTCCAACGTAGATTTTCACCCAGTTAGTACTGAATTCGCCAATGTTTTAACCTGCATGTCCTCTCTCAGCTGGCATTCGGAAAGTTTCAGCCACGATTTAGTGGAACTCTGAAAGTTGTTCACAATTTGTTTGACTATTTCCAACAAGCTACAAGCTTTCTCGACAGTTAAATGCAGCCTGTGAGCCGCGCAACCTATGCGTTTCAAGTCCGGGAAGTTTGTCAAGGCTCCAAAAATATCATAGGCATTGTCAGAAACTGCCGAAATATTTTTTTCCCTTACTCCCATTCCGTCAATAATATATTTTATTTATTTTGCCAAATTTTCGGTCGTGTCGTGGCTAGTTATCACATGGCACTCCAGTAACACATTGACGAGCTTGCCTTCAGAAATAAAATAAACTGTCACAGCAACATAGCTGTCGTGACTTCTTGACGTCCAGCAATAAGTGGAAATTGTTATTTTCCAAGCATTCTTTAACAACGATACTATATTAGTTCCATATCCTCAAATTTAGCCAGTATTAGGGTTGAAGAATTTTTTTTACTCGAAGGCAAGTGGTAAAATGGATTTAAGGGTGTTACGGATTCTATGAATGGATGTTGAAAAACAATAAAATAAAAATTATTCACAAAATCTTATATGTTCACTCATCAAGTGTCAAACTCTAGCTGAACTAAAAAAAAAACTGGAAAGAAAATATTCTGTATGCAAGAAAAAGGAATTCTACGAAAAATACTTTTTCTAATTTTAAGTTGAAAATTGCAGAAACATAATCTTTTCAAAGGAACGCTAGGTAGGCTGCGTGTTCCCTTAAAACTGTGGAATGGATACGCTCACTATACTTATTTACACAAAAGAACAACATTTCCTGGAAAATGTAGTAGAATGTTCCCGAATGTTCTAGATTCTATTATAAGATAGAATGACCGTCAAGGGGACGACAATCACAATGGCTTATTTTCGTTATTCGAAAATAAAGAGTTGCGTTTTATATTCCACTATAGTGATAAAACTGACATTTTAACGACCTTTATTGAATAATTAATTCTATTCATTCAAACCAGGTTTGGTTTGGGAAGGTAAATGTTATCAGTATATGGCGTCCAAAATCAGAATATCAACCGACAGTAACCTAAAAAATAAATTTATTTAAATCCCGATTAATAAAATTTTTGGGATAATTCATTACATTTCGGCCTATCAATAAGTAGTGAGCGGGGCGTGCTGGTGGGGAAGCAGAAGTTATTCATTCAGAAGAAATAAGGTAAAGGCATCTTTAATTTTCATTCACAGCTGTGACATCAGGAGTTTAGTCAGTCACTGGACCGGTACTGGTAATTTGTCACTGATACAATGGTGTCACAGTAGCAGTTGGAGCTGTGACAGATTTTGATTGGACCGTCACACCCCTAGACAGTAGGGATGGTGGGGGCCAAATCCCAACTCCATAGCTCTGAAACGCCTCTCTTTATCTACCTCATCTGTGTGCTTACTTGATAGGTCCTCATTTCAACCCTGAAACATCTTTTATTTATCACATTTGCTTCAGTTCATTATAAAAAAATTTTTGTTCATTTTGTTAGTCAACCTTGCCGAAAGTTTTTTTTTTTATATGTGGCTATGCTAATAGAAAATGTCCATTATTAAAAAAAGGTTTACTATTTTCTTAATTCTGTATTATAAACCAATTATTTTCCCCTTCTCTAGAGATTCCCCCGAATAAAAATGATCGACAAAAAATGCAAACCACTCCATTCTCCTGCATCATATAGACCCATTTCCCTACTACCGATCATGGAGGGGATTCTTGAAAAACTTCTCAAACGCTTAACAGCTTACCTCGACCCTATTATACCCACACCAGGTCGGAGTTTGCTTCTCGTTCTCCAATATCCGTCGATGCCAAGGCATAGTTGATTCCATTTCCTTCTCGTTTGAGAAGAAAGATTATTACTGTTGTTAGCGCTCTAAATAAAAAGAAAATATAAATTTAGTTTTTTAATAATTGGTTTATTTATTTTTTTAAAAGCAATTTAAACATTGATTTTTTTTTCATTCTTTAACAGTTTTAATTATGTCATAATGTTAAGAACGAAGGAGAAAAATTATTATTTGTTACAAAACGTGAATGTAAAGATTAGATTTAGAATAGCGTTATCGGTAGACTCGAATAACACCAAGTGTTTCAGTGCGCGCTTTGTTTACATAAAGAGGATTAACTCGGACTCTTACGTAACACGCCAGTTGTATGTTAGACGCGGCCACGGAATGAGTGGTTTTTCTATGACTTTGGGTACGTCTAATCGAGAAGAGATCCTGACACAGGGACATTTCTCGACCGAGACCTATGGGACACTTCAAAGACGACCGCTCACCGACAATCATTCGTCAGCAGCTCCCGTCGAAGTGTTGATCACTGCCATATCGACATCGACCACATCCACGCACTGCAAATCTTCAATCTTCAGGTCGTATTAGGTTAGCGCTCTAAATAAAAGACAAATATAAATCTAGTTTAATAAGTGGTTTAGTTTTTATTTTTAAACAGCAATTGAAACATTTGTTTTTGTTTTTTTCTCGAGAATTTATTTATGTATAAAGGGAAGTGATGGTGTGACAATAAATTTGAAAAATATTTTATTGGAAGAATTATTTGGTATACTATTTCTTGCTGTCCTCATGTATGTTTTTACCAATTAATTTTATAGTCCTTCAGGGGAAGAACCAGCAAGTAATTATAAGGTGAGTAGATTGGCGGATTGCTCAATTTGCCGCTACTGCCGAAACAGCTGTAGTGTATAAAACCAGTACTTGCTCTGTGAACTCAAAAAAAAAAAACCTTCTTTCCACGTACTACCTCATTATCTTGTCTTACCTAACGTAAAGTTACATCAGCGTATCCTAAGCCTCTTTCACATCCACCTCATTTCTGCAACATGCCGGTGTTCCCTAGGGTATGGTACTCAGTGCTGTATTGTTCCATCTGTGCTCCTTTGACATGGCTACTCATCCTTCAACCGGACAACACAACCATCCAATCCTTCTCATTCTTAGCTTCCAAAACTTTTCAGGAACACCGTGCCCTTTTAGAAACATGGTCTTCCAAATGGATATTCAAATTAAATGCTATCAAGTCCTCTCATCCTCCTCTTTCATCCTCCATTTCTAATTATGTCCTCCAGTTTTACTTTTCAACCACCTATTACTTAGGAGACCACATATTATTAAAAGGACAAACGACCTACACAATTTCCAAACGACACGAAACTAACAGACGATTTATTATACTTCTTCACCACATGGACAATCGTTTTAAAATGGCATTAGAAAACTAGACTGATTTAAACAACAATACTCGAATCTAACAGGCCCTCTGGAATTGAAGTGCGGGTAAGGCCAACCCCTTCAATATCCTTCGCCTCTTATGCTGACCACGTTTTAATCCGTATGATTATGCCCTATACTCCCATCCCATACCCAGCGACCCCGAAGGCAGAGGTGGCCCGATACCCCCTCCAAACCAACAACAAAGTGACAAGTCAAAGTGGTTTTGGCTAGTGATCATTTTTTCCCAATAGAAACAAGATGATAAAAACTGAAGTCCTAAGCGCTGCTTAAAATACCTTGTTTTGATTTTATGTAATCATTTCAAAAAAGACATTTCTATATTTAATATATATATATATCCATATTGACAAATATATATATATGAATAACATTCCATTAATCCACACGAAATTATTTTGTGAGAAGAAATCGGGGATAGAGTGTTGTATTATATACAACTTGTATGTTTTTTTTTTTATTTTACTCTAACTAAACTAAGATGAGCATGACAGCTAAGGCTGTTATTGTTGGTTCTGAATGGGCATCCCATCGGTTCATTTCCTTAACCTTAAGTTGATCTAATGTATCCAGGATAAATTTCTTATAACTACAGTACAAGGTGATTGTAAGGTATGTGATTAATATAAGATTGATAACCACGGACACCATTTAATGCATTACTTGAGGGGAATGTGTTATGCAAAATTATAAAGTCGATCATGGACAGTAATAAATTGTTCAGAAATAGTGTATTACTTTGGTTGGTTTAAAATCCGCAACACACGAGAAAATAAACAGAGAAGGGGGCACTAGTGTGGTATTTAGTTTTTTGAGATGACTAGATTAAGCAGTAGCTTTGACTCTAATCGAAAGTTAGGTGATTGGGGCAACAGACTATCCCGCTATAGAGAGATCGCACCCCTAGAGCTGTTTCATCCACTAGTTTCCTCCTCTCTTAACTGACACTTTAAGGTGTTTATTATTAACACATGGAAACGTAGGTGGATATTTTCTGGGCCGAGAAGAGGGGAACTTCTATTTATTCATGGTGAAGAAGTTGACACATCAGTTATTGATGGCTTTGTAACAATTTCTTCTTTACCATTTGAAAGTTTTATAAGATTACATAATTGAGGGTGTAAAAACTGCTGGTCGGATTAAACAATATATTTTTACAAATATGCTTCAATTATTATTATATATACAAACAAAATCTTACTTTACAATTATTATTTACATTTAAATTTTTACAATATTTTACACAAAAGTGCAATATATTATATTTTTACAAATATGCATGAAACATTTCACACAAAACAGAACATATAAGTAATTCGTACAAAATTATTCCCTAGTTCGGAAATAATATATAGCAAGCCTTCTATGCTGCTTTGTAAATCGATTTTATAAATAAAAATTGTTGAAAACCTGTCCCTGAATTCTTGTTTATTTCTTGAACTTTAAGAATAATTACTGATAAGGAAAATTTTATTTTTTATTTTTTTCTAAAAGTTGTTTGTGTGGATACAATAGTGAAGGCAAATAGTTTTATAACAATAATAAATGTAAATTTAATAAGGTTTAGTTAGTAATTAGATGTAAAATTTAATAAAATCGGTTGACTGTTAATTTATGGGTAATATCTTTCTAATTGGTGGCTGTAAGTGTGCTGGATAACAAGAAAATATGGTCAGAATTAAATTTTCTTTCGATTCGGTGCGGTCCAGGAAGTCGGCACTAAAATGTTCTGAGCAAAGAAGTGAATTTACACCTGGCTCCCAATTTAATTGGCAGACAGATTTAACCCATTGTTCACCCAACGAATTATCCTCAGTAAATCTGAAATGCAAGAACGTTTAAAGGAATATTCAATAAAAGTAAGTAAGTAAAGTAACTCCCGTAACTGGCTATCGGAGCATCCGCCAAATCGCCCAGTTCCAAGGTGTTATTTTGATTTATAGTCTATTGCAAAAGGATGAAAGCTTTTTACAGCTCTTAGTTATTGACTTATTAAATTATTAAAAATATAACGCATACAAAATTTCAACTACTCCTGAGATGTCCTGTGTTTACTTTATTAATAGGTTAAAAACCAACCTTAAAACCGAACGATTTGGTGGATGGCCCAATAGCCTCTTAGTACAGATTATTATTTGGGCTCAAATAATTCTTTTAGCATTGAATTCAAAAAAAGGAAAATAAATAAATTGTTAAACTTACTTGGTGAATGAAACTCAGATGATGAGTTTCCGATAGCGGTTTGTCCTATTAGAACGTCCGTATGCAGAACAAATGGCCATTTTTATAAACTAAATGCTGAAATCTTGATGTAACCCATGAAAATATTTGAAACAATTAGGTTTTTAATATTTTTTCAGAAGTGAATAATATATATAAAAATTTAACTCCGGTCGGTTGTCCCGTTGCATGTGGTTGCCTAACGGAATCACCATACTTGGGCACAAAGCAGTTTCCCCTTATGTCCTCTCCATTGCTCTCCTACTTCCTTGTAAATTACAAACCAAGATCCCAAAATAAATCTTAAGGCGAAGTTGTGCATCTAGGCTCTCGGCCAAAACATTTTTTTTCAATAAAAAAATAATTTATATCATTAATAAATATTGTAGACGATGAAACATGCGTTTTGTCAACAATTAATGTTAAAATAAAAAACGCTTAAGGTCTCTGGTTCCATCACCGAATTAGAGAAAACCACGCTGTTCAAAGAGGAACGTGCAAATAAATCCGTCTGCAGCTAGCTCAATAAAAGACATACCACCGAAAGCAAACACTTCTAAGGAAAATGAAGAAACCGTCCACGAGTCTCCATTCTTCACGCCTATTAATTTTGCCATGCTACGGAGTCTATGCAGACACCTAAGCTGCCATCAATATTTGTCCGAAACATTAGCAATTTTTAATTGCTTTGCTCTTATAGACTAAAATTGTAGGTACTGTCATATACACATGTCTTGAGACACTGCGATTTCTCTTGGCACCCCCAATAGAGCCATAATAAAATATTTGGAAGATACAAAGCTGAATTTCACACGTATCAGCTACTACGGGTGGTGACCAAAAATAAGGATCCCACTACACCAGCTGACGAAATAGAGGATGAACTCACAGCTCTAGGATTCAAAGTTCCTTAAAATATGAACGTGTGGCGAGAGGATAACCAACAAGAGAAAGCGATTAAAACACCACTACCCTTGTTCTTTGTCGATCTCTCGACAAAATACATGAATTAACCCGCCTGTATTAGAATAGAATAAAAGTCGGAAAATCATATCCCAAACGTGGCATTGTCCAATGCCATAATTGTCAGGCATCTAGGGACACCAAAGCCTACTGTTACCGGGTGGGTACTAGGTGCGTAAAGTGGATTGGAAAACACAAGAGCGAATTGCGCAAGAAGCCCTGAAATCGCCGGCAGTATGCCTGTTCTACCGACAAGGCCATCCAACCAACTATAAGGACTGCAAGGCTTATAGGATACTGAAGTCCAGGAACAAACAAAGTCTTAGGCCAGAAGAGTAGAACCTAGCCACAGGCACTTCAAAAGCGCCCAGCCGGAAATTTAAGGCCTTCCTTCACTTTTGCCGATGCAGCTCAGAACAGAGAGCAGTCACAGGCACTGCCCGCTCCTCATTTACAAGCATCCCAGCAATCATCAAATCCAATCCCATTCTCAACCACAAATTTCGCATATTCCTCCACATTCAAGCTCATCAGAGCATCATCTAGTCTCCTTTGTAATATGGGTGGTGTTCGTACCCACACAAACTAACTGACAGCACTACTCCATGACAAGAAGATTGACGTAGCTCTCATTACTGACAAGACTTACGAGTAAACGACCATTTATAGTTCGACTGCACCAGACTTACCGGACTGATCACCCAGATGGAAGAGCACATGGAGGTACCGCTGTCATTGTCTACAACTACATTTCCCATCACATGATTTCCTTCAGTTTACTGCAGTGTCAATCAACTTTTCCCCTCACCCTAGCATCGGAGTATTGACCTCCCAATAAATCCATTTCCAATTCCCAATTCATCTTCTTTCTAGACTCCTTCAGACATCGTTCCCCTGTGGGTGGGGACTTTAACGCGAAGCACCAACGTTGAAGATGAAGATCCACGAATGCACGAGGACGTGCTTTGCTGTCTGGACTAACACAGTAACATTGCTCAACTATCTCTCCTGACACAGTCACCTATTGACCATCAGATTACAACCGAAATCCAGATTGCCTTGACTTCTTTTTCTACAATAGTTTAGAAACACTAAACTATTCACTCAAGCGCCTCGATGACTTCTCCGATCATTGACCATTTGCCAAAAAATAAACTATAATGAGCCATGTAGTGTTTTGAAAAAAAACAACCCTTGGCTAAATTTGAACGCCAGATACTATTAAATTACTTAGATACGTGTGCATAAATACCTTTTCGTTTAAAGACATGCCAAGTGATCTCCATGTTTAACGTTTCTAGATAATTTGGAGTCAACATTGAGCGGCTTAGTTTCTAAGATGACATCAGCCAAAATTATATGGGAGGAACTTACTTACTATTTTAACCAAAATCCTTTGTAAATTATTGTTATTTACAAGTTTGCATTATATAGACAGTGCACAACAATATGTAAGTAAAGATAGTACAAATAACCCAAAAAAAATAAAAGAGTATGTGTTCACGCCAGTGCGACGTTATTTTAGGTAAAATCACATGCCATCTGGTGGGGGGCTACCCCATTCTAAGTGGGGATGACAAACCTAATCGAGGCCTTAGTCACCTGTGAGTAAGGCATCTAGTCGGCGTAATAAAACCCTTATTATTAGTGATATGTATATCGGGAACCTTAGTCGTGAGGTGTGCTGAGCCGTAACAACAAGAAGTAAGAGGAACATTACTGGCAGAGGTACTAGACAATGTAAGGTAATCTTTTCTCTATCTCCCTGGTGTGGCAAACCGTATTATACAATCCACTTATTTAGTCTATATATCCAGGTATTGGGTGTTTTGGCGTGCATATATCATCCTATTGATTTTGTCAATTCGGGCCGGATTTTTGCCGTGTTAGTGCCACACGTTGAGAAGTGCCTATTGTCTCTTACTAGAGCGTTCGGTGGTCGTTCACTTGTGCCTGTGTTAGGTTATCCTCTGTGGAAGTTTACAAATATTCTCTTATAATTATCATTTCATGTTTGTTGTCCTCTTAAAAATGCCGATGACTTCGAATCAGAAGGAAAGGTTGGAGGTTTTGATATATCGGAGGGAAAAACTCTTCTCCAAATTGCAGGTGTTTTGTGACATTCCGAAAACCCTTTCAAAAGATAACTTTTCCATTTTAAAGTTCGATACCATGCCCTCGAGGATCAGGACATGTATAACGCATTTGATTTGGTTTTAGAGGAAATCGATACATTATGTGCCTCTTTGGGGAAGGACGATCGTATTGATAGAAAGTCTAACTCAATGGCCTTCGACGAATTATATTTTTTCATAATATACAGGGAGTAGCTGGAAAATACCCGAATGAATTATCAAGAACCCCTATTCAATCTCAAGATTCTTCTAGACCCAAGTCAATGTGAGGCTACCTAAAATTGATTTACCCAAGTTTACTGGTCACTAACACAGTGGGGTAGCTTTAAAGACTCGTATGTCAGTCTTATTCACTCAAACACTTCACTTAATGATATTGATGAATTCAATTATCTTAAGGCCTTTCTATCAGGTCCCCCTGTAGATATTATGTCAAATATCCCATTGGATGTGTCAGGTCGTCACTAGGGGGCTCAGTTTATACCTGAGTATCCCCAAAGTGGTGAGGAGACGCCCGCCGCGGGCTAGGATCACTACAGCCTCTTAGCCCCCGTCCGGCGAGCGCCCAGAAAGAGATAGAGCGGGTGGACCTATGGTCTTTCACCCTGGCTGCCGACCTAGTTGGCGGGCAGCTTTAATTCGACTCCATAAGATCTTTAGAAGGTGTGTGTGCCCCGACAAAGCACTGTGTTCAGGAGAAGAGGTACAGGGTAGGTTTATAGGTAGTTTATGTGGTCTTGGAATGACCACGAATTCACACTCGGTATCTAAGGGTAGGCGAAAACCGTCCAGATCCCAAAGGCGAGTGTGAACCGGAGAGAGGCAGACTGGATTGCCGTGGGAGACACTGCAGGTAAAATTTGCAGGGCCACGGCAACCGTCGTCCGCGAGTGAGAGGTCTCTCCCAAGGAGGTGCTAGTTTTAGCGAGACGAAGGCAGAGATTCCCACTAGGAAGGTGTGGGGTCTGACGACGCCGGAGTACAATATAGCGAGGTTAGGAAAGAGAGATGCAGAGGTAGTTGAATGAGAAGTCCATGGTTTTGAGTAGAGCAGCAGGTGCCAGTGCAGAGAGAGAGAGGAGAGAGTAGTGTTCCAAGTGGTGGTCCGATTCGTAATGCAAATTCGGTCAACTGGCACCCCTTATATAGCCAGCTAGTCGTGGTGGGGGTGGGCCCCCACCAGGCGGCTAGAGAGGAAGTGGAAGTCCTTAAAAAAATTGAAAATTCTTGATTTATTGTAGTTGGTTTTTTTGCATGTGGGTTTAAAGAAACTCCTTTCGCATTTGAGAGTGGGCACAAAAACATAGACTTCCCTTCCAGTGACAACTTGATCTCCTTCTTGAATCAAAGTGTAAGGTGATAAAATTTGATCATTTTGTTTGGAAAAATCAAAGAGCAATCCTGTTTCACCCAAGCCTAAAAACAGAAATATTAGAACTCAGAAAGTTCAGTCCCTTCTTGGGCCTACTCGTGTTGAAAATTGTCCTGTTTGTTATTAAGCTTATAACATTATTTATTGTAATAAATTTTGGAAGATGTACGAAATTGTTAAAATGTTGGTTTATGTTTTACTTGTTTGAGCTCGAATCATAGAGTAAGCGAGTGTGAATCTCCTTATCGCTGTAAATCTTGTAATGGTAGTCATCATTTGCTGTTGCATTTTTTGAAATCTACAAATAAGTCTTTTCAAAATAGTAAGATAATCCAAACCTCTAAATTCAAATATTGTTCAGTCTAACGATAAAACCCCAACCACAGTTCTCTCTAGCTGCCAATGTGCTTATAGGTACTGTTTTGTTGCATATCAGGTACACATTTGGTTTCTTTTAGATAAAGCTTCTCAGAGGTCTTTTTTGACCCGATCATTTGGGGTTCCAGGCTTGTAAATCTGGTGTTACAGTGGCTGGGATTGGTTCTTCACCAACATTGTCCTCTAAAGGGGTTGTGAGGTCAGTGGTTTAACCTCAGATGAACTATATGATTCAGATACCCTTTGAAACTGAAATATTGACTTCTATCACGAATCAAGTACCCACATTACCGCTCCATCATGATCTGCAGCTTAAATTTGGTAGTATTGAGCTAGCCTTGATACTTCCTTTGATGTATCAGGTGCTATAGACGGACTCTTAGGGAATAAAGTATTTGTTAGAGCACCACCCTCTATTAAAAACTCGCCCTGCTGCTCTCGCCAGTGTTTCGATATGTCCTTATGGGCTTACTTCCTGACACTTGCGTAGTGCCTTTGATGCGTCACTGTGCCCCCTCCTAGGCTGGATAATTCACTGACTGTTACTTATGGAGTCACTTCAGCCCCCTCGGTCGTTCAGTTGTCTTCTGACAAAGGGAGTCGATTTCCTGAACCATCACGCAAGGATAGTCTCAGGTTCTTAATCTGAGGTAAATGCTCTTCAGCTCCAGAGGGAGCTAACGGAACTCTGCGCTGGCGGTGGATTTCCTCTTCACAAGTAGAGCAGTAGTCCATCATTTGCCTCCTGCCTTTCATCTTAATCTTCCGAAAATATTTGTTTTCCATTAGTTATGACTCGGAATCGATTCACAAGATGTTGGGTTTACACTGGTTACCCAAGTTAGATGTTTTTACATAATCATTTAGTGGAGTGGATGTTGGTTACTCCAAGCGCAGTATTTTGTCAAATATAGCAAGATTATCGGATCCATAAGGCTGGATTTCTCCAGTCATCTTCTTTGCCGAGTGAATTATGCAGAAATTGTGGGGCCTCAATTTGGACTGGGATGAAAGGGTCCCCTGATAATATTGCCAGTAATTGGTCTGATTTTGTATCAGCATTACCTGTTGTTAGTGAACTTCAAATACCACATAGGCTTTTGATATCTGAGTGTGTCTTGCGGTTTCATGGATGCCTCTGAGTTGTTGTACAGTTGTGTCATTAATATCCGTCTGTTCTGGCAATGTTTGGGTTTGGATGTTGAAGGCTCGGACTTGTGTTGCGCCTCTTAAGCTTCTGAAAATTCCATGATTGGAACTTAGTCCGCACTTTGGTTGCTCTTAGTCCTTGTCTCTGGTGTTTCCACATTCCATTCATTTTTGGTCCGACTCCAAAACGGTGTTGACATGGTTAACCATTGAACCTCACAAATTGAAGACCTGCGATGCTCATTAAGTCGAAGAGAATGTCCAGTCCTTTCCTCGCAGGTATTAGGGCCACGTGGATACTAAAACCAATTCAGCTGACCCTGCGTCCCGTGGCTTGTCACGTCAGCAGCTCGTGGTGGCAGAGACCTTCGTGGGAATATTATCTTCCTAAGAAGTGGCAGGGTTCAGATGATATTGCCCTGGATGGTGAGATCCCCGAGATCAGGTAAGCGAATCTTTTCTCGATCTCCCCGGTGTGACAAACCATTTTATACAGTCTAAATACCCAGGTATTGGGGTGTACAGTATGTGAAGATTAAAACATTCACAATATCAAGTTAGAAAAAAGTTGATTACTAAGCTGAACTTTCAGAAACATTCGACTCGCTGGGAAGATATTCATCACTAGTTTCGCAACCCTCCAGTGGATCTGGCTCATTGTCTTTGTGGAATCCATTAAAATTAAAAACAAAACAAAAAACAGTAAAAGGGAAAAAAATGGATTTATCTTAAGCAGAAATGAACTCTTCTAATTACAACTTAACAACCAAGAGTGAGGTCAGTATCAGGTTATGATCACAATACAATGGTGTAAGTCTATCATTACAAATAACATGTTTTGTTTAAATTTAAATATTATGCTGCCAACTGGTGGCAAACTATTGAGGTTGTGACTTAGTTCTTGTTTTCTTTCAACACTTAGCCCTTCTAGATCGTATTTCTGGACTTAAGTCAGAATTGATGAAAATGTGACTTACACTACTTTAACCTTAACCCTCTCATATACAGGCTGTGCATCAAGGAAGCAGTCATTATTTTAATTGGGATGAGGAGTTGTCTTAAATTTCTCAGTAAACTGTGGATATAGCAATAAAACCAATTAACTGCAAATTTTATTGAATATTTATCTTAAATTATCATTTAGTTATTTACATAATAAAAGCAACTTATTATTTAAACCTTTTAAAAAATTAAACCTTATACAAACAATGCTCTTATTTCATTATAGGCTATATAATAAAATTGTTAAGACTTATAAAGATTATACAAACCGTCTTTTATTGATCAAAATTACAATATTGGTGAATCATCCTTGTTTCCCAAAGGATATGATGAACAAGAAACATTAGTAGTATTCATGTTATACACTTGTATGTACAAAGTTAGCAACAGATACAAAACTAGCAACTGTCTTTAATGCTAACTGCATCATGACTCCCCTTTAAATGTACGGAGGAAGACATCACTTAATAGTTAATAGTAATAATAACAAAACAATATAATTTTTAAAATAAATTTACTTGATAAAATTATGACAACAGATGGCTAATAGTCGAGACTTTCTAAGGGGGCTAGTATTTCAGACTAGAAAAACAAAACCTATCTGTTTCTGTAGATGTTGAACAATAAATTTTTTTCTGGCTGGAAATTTAAATCACAGTTTTGCATACAACTATATGTACAGATTGAAAAATGAACAGTAAAAATCCAATAACCAGTTCTATAACTGATAAGCCACAATGCTTGGCAGGATAAAAGAAAATATTCAGTTGGGCCCAACATATGTCCATCAAAAGAATAGCAACATCAATTAAAATACTTGTGTTCATTTCTCTAACACAAATGTATGCTTATAATAATATATGTCAGCATATATAATAACAAATCAACTTAAATAAGTTATCAATATTCACTGTAATCCCCCTATTTCTTTGTCAGATCTAAACCATCATTCTTTTCATCTGCATCTTCGATTTCAAATTCTTTCTCCCAGTCACCATCTGTACTCTCTGAAAAAAAAAAGTTTATTAATGCTTGACTAAATGAAATGGCAAAAAATAAATTTTATTCTGGGATATAAATAGAATAGAAAACAAAATTTATGACGGCACAAAGTCGCCAATGAATAACAATGAGCTACAGATAACTAATTCATTTCTGGTAAACACATATAACTATTACAACAAAGAAAAATAATAAATAAAGCAATAAATGGATTGGCATATAACCCCTATAAAAAAACCCTAAAAACTAACAAAAGTATCACTAATGTGCCACAGTCTGGCCTAAGAATAAACATTGAAATACAAATGATTGTTCTAAATGAGTAATATATTAAAAAACATCATATACAAGATTTTTCAGTAACAGATGCCAATTTTTGCATG
Source organism: Acanthosoma haemorrhoidale (assembly GCA_930367205.1). NCBI lineage: Eukaryota > Metazoa > Arthropoda > Insecta > Hemiptera > Acanthosomatidae > Acanthosoma > Acanthosoma haemorrhoidale. Next base: position 107,313,346 of record OV884009.1, on the reverse strand, counting down.
CTATGTAAATACACCAAAGAAGAAAAAAAAAAATGATTATTTTGCAACAGGCAATTAAATCTTGTAGGCAGATTGAATTTTGTTAAAATTGGGATAACTCTCAAACTAGTTAGATAGTGACAAGAAAGGAATGATTGAAAGATCTGAGCACGGGAGATACATGCCTCTATGATTTTGTGTTGCAGGAATGGATGGAGAATTTGATTTTAACCCAAGAGAATGCAACAGTTGCAATCAGGTTAAGCCCACTCAGTGGTTGGGATCACGACACTTGTAAAGCTACCTGCCTAGATAAAAACTTCCCACACAATCACCTGAAAAATCTCTTTCAGTTGAAACTAAGGAAAAGGTTTATTCTCATTCAATTCTTTGAACTTAAAGGTAACTTCCAAAAAAGGACAAAAATTCAAACCTCTCGTTTTAAATAAATTACCGTTTTCTTTTTATACAACTAATTTATGTTGAACTTCCTTTTTTTTTGTTACTCTTATAGTTATTGCTAATTTAAAATAGTAATTTTGAGGTGGATTCATCAGAAGATTGGAAATATTCTGCTTTTGGTTTTGGACGAACACAATGTAAATAAAATTACATTTAAAATAAAAATGAAATTTCTGGAGGGAAAATTAGGCATGGGGCATTCAATTTACATAAATAATTTCTATAAATCTGTAAATTTAGTTCAGCCTTAGTTTCAAAATGATATATATGCCACGGGAACCATGAGACTGAATAGGAAGGGTATATCATTGGAAGTCACCGTTGAGCTTAAAGGAAGAGAATAAATAGCTTGGTTTACATATAATGGTCTTTGCCTAATAAAATGGAAAGACTGGGGAGATGTTTTAATTTTATCCTCTGAGCACACAAGTGATATCTGGTAGAGATTGAAACAACGAGAAAAAAAATGCAAGAACATTTACCTATTGTTCAGCACAATAAATATATGGGGGATAGATAAACATGATCAGGTGATGTCTTATTATCAGGGTGAAAGGAAATCAACTCGGTGGTATATGAAATTAGGGTGTCACATCTTACTAATTTTGTTAATTAATTCGTACTTGCTATACAAAGAAAACGTAAAAAATATTTCTTTACTATAATATGTGTATGTTTCTTTACTACATATGTTACTATAATAAACTATATGATGTTAGTTTTGGAAAAATTACTGCTGGCAAAAAGTGAAGCTCCCCAGATTTCAACAACTCCTCATAATGTGGCACCTGTACAATGAATACTGTGTTCAACGAGAAAGTACTGAAAATAGTGTAAGTAATATTTTCAAACAAAGAACAAAACGGTGGAAACCTATTATTTATGCATGAAATGCCCTGATATTGGAGGCTTTTGTATTGAGTGATTACATTAGATCATGAATATTCATAATTTCAAAACTATTATTTTGTTCAAATATTTCTGTTTATATAATTTTAATCTGAGTATGTAGAAAATTACTATAACTGCTATTTTCTGATAATACACATAATTATAATAAATTATAGTCCTTTTGTAACATTAGAATTTAAAGTTTTTACGATTTACATACATTTGTAAGTTTATAGTTGTGTAAGATCTATTCATTGTAATATAAACTTTCCAAATAAATGTCTTTAGTTTGAATTCAGACTTCTTTTCTTAGTGTCAATATAATATAACCCAGGTAAAAATTTGGTCATAATGGTAAACCTGTATCTAAAGGCTATTTGAAGATGGAATTATTCAGAATATTTGGATTATTGCTTTCAAAAGCAAAATAAAACTGATTCTTTGAAAGGAAATGTCCCCTTTGTAACATAATACCGTTATAACAGATAATATTTAAATTTTTTCAAACTTAACTAAAATAACTTAAAGAAAGTTTTACCTTATCGAGTTCAAATTATTGAAAAAAATAAATTAAAAATGGTTTTAGCACAATTCTTTATTGATCGGAACATTTGCAGCTTCGGCCACAGAGGAAAACGTTATTCTCTGTGACCAAGATCGGACTTGAGTGGTTAAGGTTTAGTAGAGAAAGGTCCTAAGGAAGCATTGCCGTCTGGTGGAGGGAAATAGCCATTCTGACTTTAAATAGCGACATGAAATGCATGCATGAATCTCTTGGGATCCCGAAAATAAATCAGAGGGAACAGTTTTAAATTATTAAAACTAATATTTTTAAAACTAAATTTTTACATTACCTTCAATTCTATATTATTAAATTTAGCTTATTATTATATTTCTTTTAACTTAAGTGTGTATATGAGGTCCATACCTAACATAGAACAGAAAACTTCTATTATTTACAACACATAGATTCTTCTTAAAAATGATACTTAATAAAAAATTAATAAAAAAATAACACATCAAATTAGTTTTAAGCTTTTTTTCTTTAACATCTAAATCTCTTTTTAACCATAGATCTTATTTAAACTATCATGAATTACACTTACAGACTTTGTTTTGAAAAACTGACATGGTTATTGAAAGTAAGAACAATAAAAAAAACAAAACACTATTGCCTCCATTTACAATTATATTATAAAATTAAATTTTCCTAGTTTCCTTAGGAGGTGAATTGATCTCTCATGGGCATATAAATTTACTTTCGGATGATACTCTTTCTTTGATTTCGTATTGAAAGAATCTGACAGATCACTTTAGATTTTCATTGAAATTCTGAAGAGGTTGCCTGCCATAAGAAACACGGCAGTAGTCAAAATGGGAAAGAAAACAAGAAATTTGCAGGCTTGTTGTGGAATGAGATGGTATGCAAGTGTGGTTGAAGAGTTTTAGAGTGGATATGAAATATCTAGTGATTATGGATACAGGCTCAATCCATGTTAGGGATTGGTCTGGATTTATGTGAACACTAGGTAGGTTCAGGAGGGAATTGGGGCCTATGATAATAGGTTGGACTTTTCAGGTTTTAAATTAAGTTTATTGGCCTTGACCCAAGAACTAATTCAGTCCAGGGCCTCCTGGAATTTAAGGGATGCAGCTAGGAAGATTATCTGATTACAGTAACATAACAGCCCACGGCTTAACAGAAGTGACTGATAATACTACTAAAGATGAATTATACCATCTCCTAGATAACACCATAAACTTAGCTTCAATTCATAACTTGATAATAGGCAGCACATTCTTCAAAAGGAAGAATATATACAAGAGAACAAGGGGTTACCTGATGGTAATACCTGCAACCACGTTGACGTACGTGCTGATCGAGCTATGTCATCGTTTACCTCTTATGAGTTATAGAACATTTACAAAAACATCCACTTGGTCTACTTTACCGTTCTCACAAGAATCTCTGATGTAAGGAATACCCTACTTACATGAGCTGTGAGAATAAATGCGCAGAAATTAAATTAAGAGCAACTAAAAATGAATTTTTCAGCTAGGATGGATGAAGTACTTTGACATGAACCGGGTATAGACTTGATTGAATCAGAATAAGGGAAATTACAGAAAAGTAGCAAAACACAGATTAGGAAGCTTGATTTGATTTGACGCCGATTGGCAAGCAGTGACTGAGAGGAAAACCCAGGCCTATAGACTAGTATAGCAGAAACATAACACCAGAGGAGCATGGATGTAGTATCAGCAAAGATGGAGAGAGGAAAACAATTATAAGAAGAGAGAATGACAGAGCAGACTGTTTCAGGATATAGAGGACCCTAAAAGCAATGGCATTTATGGGAAGCTGAAAGCCGAGCTTTCTACAGGAGGTATTGGAATTGACAACAGAAGAAATTGAATGTTTATGAACTTGAACCACACTTTGCTGAATTGTATCTACAAAGTTGTTTCCAATGTGGTGAATAAGAAAGTTAGTACCTCAAGCTGAAAGGAAACTGAGCTCCTTTTAATGTGGCTTTTGTCAAAAGTAGGAGTTCTCGATGACTATGCAACACTTGTTTGTGAACTTTCAAGTTTGCTGATCATAGCGAAAAAGGAACAAGCTCTATATATCATTAAAAAAAATAAGAGTATACTAAGAGGACTGATGGTTTGAAAATCCAAGGAGACCTTACTAATACACCCGGCAGAAAGTAGTCTAAGGGTAATGGTCTTTTATGCTTGCTTTTTAAGTTGACAGTGGAATAGATAATGAGGTCTTGAGATATGGACACAACAGGTACTGTATTGCATAGAATAATGCAGTTCCTTGCTTTTGGCGATGAAATAGACATACTGACCCGATCATATTTGTATCTACTTAAGACATTTTTATTTCAGTCTATCAAGGAATAACCTAGTAAATGCAGTGAATAACCAAAAGGACCCAACCTTCTATATTGTAAAAATATAGCTTTCTTAACATTTAGAGAATTTTATAGGGATAGATATTTTTATAATACTATTGGTAACTTTCCAGGTTATTTGATTAGATACCTTGGTAATACATTTCTCTTCCCTAAAAAAACATGAAATCTCATGGATTTCTATGGGACATGTAATATATCCCCCCTTTTTTCTCTAAATATATTAAGTCAATAAGATACCTGTATAGCGTGATGGCATATTACTGGAATCTTTGAGGAATAAATACCTCACGCTATATATGAACTGTTGTAAAATTCATTTCACGCACCTTTACTAGAAGTGGATGCTTGTGATGGAGTTTCAGTTCCAACAATAACCAAGTCATTTTGCTCCCTAACTTTCAGGTTGCTACCACTGGAATCTGAAAAAAATGGAAAAATTCAAAGAACGTAAATATAAATGTGTAAATACCTTTTATTAATTAAAAATAATCTTTTTTTGGGAATCAACTTGTTTGGTCAGAAAAAGAGAAAATATTAAATTGTTATTTTCAAGACAAGAGGAAAGTGTAAGATAAAGGACATATCTACAATATCAACACAGGAACTTATTATTTCTTCATCTTTTTCCTATGGAATGAGCTGATTCCCAACAATGCTCCAATTACCCTTCAAAATTTTCCTCTGATTCTTGAGGTTCTTCTCTTCTTCGTAATCTGCTAAAATCTTTATCTGTTCCTCTTCTGAAAGCTCTATGTCAGTGGCAAAGTGTTCTGTAAAACACTCAAATACCATGTTAATAACCTTCAACAAGGAAAGGCATACTGTTTGAGTATACAGTCAAAACTCGGTAAGTCCAACTTGAAAGGAGCTCAGTTTTAATGAGTTAAATATTTATCGAGGTGACAATTTTTTTGTTATTGAGTTCCCTGAAAATAAATTTTGAGTTATCGAATAGTTTCCTAGAATATAAATTAAGTAAATTTCAAGCTAATTTAAGCAAGTAAAGAACATTTTTTGTAAATATACAGAAGAACATCATGATAAGGAACAGAACATACTTAATGAAATAATATGCAGAAATTTAGTGAAAATAATGTAATGTGCCACAATTTGTTGAAAATGAAAATCATTATAAGAACTGATTACGTTCCGAAGAGCAGTAATCATAAATAAGCTTCTGAGTAATAGTGTAAATCATTCCACAGCTGGGATATTGATTTTGAGTTACTAAGTGTTGGGTTCGAATAAACGAGTTTGATATCAAAGATAAATGCAATCTGGCAAAAAGGTTGACTTTGAGCTACTGATCAATCAAGTTTTGACTGTATTATTTTAAGCATAAAATTGTTAAGATATCTAACCGTACAATCCAAGTAATTAAAATACTAAAAGATATTACACTACTCCCAGCCCCGGCAGAGGCAGCAAAATTTTAGACAAAAATTCTTTTAATTTATAGTATTTAAGTTGATTATTATACTTTACTTAGAAACAAACTGCTAAAGAAAATTATATGTCTTCATTTATAAGTATGATGTAGTAAGACAGATACCTTACAATAACCCGATTGTTCTTAAAACATATATTTGAACTATTATTAATAATTGTAAGTGAAGCAGAAAAATAATTATTAAAATTTGTCTAACCTATAAAAAAATAACATGGAAAGGAAAACCAAAACATGTATATAAATTTTTATCTATCTATATCATTAAAATTTACACCAGTAGAATTACATACAAAAATTGATAATTTATTAAAATTATTGATAAACGTAACTAACTGTAAACAAGATGCCAATGCTGAAGAAATAGTACATGGTTAGCCAGTGGAGACAATGAAGAACTTTCTGACCAAATGGTTATTGACTTAATAAAAAAAGAGAAGATAATTAGACTAAGACAGGCCTGGATGCAAAAGAACAAATCAAACCCAACATCAGCTGTACAAAAGAGTATTGTTGATTTGAGGAACAGGTTATTTTATGGTTTTTTTTCATCTTCCTCATTGGCTATTTCTGTGTTCTAGAATTTTGATAAAAAACTTCAACACCAAAGGAACTCAGATTTATTTACAGGATCCTGAGAGATTTGCACATTTCACATCCGTATTTGGAGTTAGGAAGGCTATTTCCTTCCACTAGATACTGTACATATATAATCTCAAATCTTCTATATCTATTCTAATCTTCCATCCATTCTTGCAACACAAGATTTTTCCAAGACCTCTTGGTCCATGAAAATAGTCATGATCGCGAGGACTTTTATGACGAGGAAATGTCTGCTGCTTCCAAAACATCAGAGGAAAATGAAAATGAGGAGGAGCCATGTTCAGGAAATCTGAAAATTAGTCACGCCAAAGGAAGCTTTCGAGATTGGGTTAAAATATGTTGATAAACACGAGAATCTACAGCTGGGGATATATTGATGCTTAAGAGATGAAAAAATAAAGAAAAAAGAGCCCAGGAATCAGGATAATCTAAAAAAAAAAAAAATGACCTAGTTTTTTCAAATTTTTTTTTTTTAATGGTACCATTTAGTTTTTTTTTTTAAATTACGTGTAAACAATTAACAATGAAGACCTACCCCGTCAATGTTGGATTAGTGAGGCTTAAATGTACAGAAAACAAAAATAAACAAGACAAAAGTCAAGCCAGTTTTACTAACTTTTAAGATTTCAGAAGCTGCTTAGGATCTCAACATTCTGATTTCTTCACATATTTTAGGGTATATTAAATACGTTAAGGCAAAAACAATTTCAAAGATATTCTAAAAAATAAAGTAATAAATAAAGATAATGAAATTTTAAATGGATTTGATTTGAATGTTGTCAGTGATGTTGAACACAATCCAAATATTTTCGGCCCACATAAATTTGCTCCAAAACTATATTATTTTTTTAATCATAAACATTTTTTAATACATTTATTTCCTCTTTTTGTCTTGTTTTTGAACTATTTGAACATTTTCATTTTAAAATAAAATTTCTCTTGATAAAATCATTTTATATGTGCTTTATTTAGTTTATAATTGATAAAAAAAATAATGTGAGGCTATTGAATTAACTAGTATTAGTATGGTATTGAACAGACCTTTCTCCCATGGGAAGTTTTCTGCTTCCTGTTGCTCCTTGGCCTTCCGCCTGTCCTGCTCAGCGTACCTGTCCAGCATTAGAGCTCTTCGAAACATATATCTCTTCCAGAAATCTGAATGACTCACCTGCAACCAAACACATAATCGGTGATCATTGGGCTAACATTTATGTATAATAAAAGAAGAAAAATATGTTCATATATACTGAAGTGATATTAATATCATTCTTCATTTCTATTGGTTCGCACTTATCTATAGTTAATAGGCGACAAACTTGATTTTAAGGTTATATTCAGCACATGGCCATTACCAAGACTTTCTGTTTAACCGAACTTTATCCATTTAATTACATGTAATAATTTTATGTTATCATATTAATTAAATCCATCATTTATCAAACAAGCAATCATTTATTTAATATAAATCGATATTAATAAAGTTGTTTTGATTACTAATATCCCGACTATTAATAACACTTATTTTAGTTTAAGATTATTGATAAATGAAGAACAGAAAAGGCGATTTAGTAAATTATCCCAGGTAGAACATTAAGGGATAAGATATCTTCATATTCCATTCTTGAAGTGTGTCGGGCAGGTGTATGGAAGAACACATCAAGGATGAAAGACATGTTAACCTCAAAACGTGTAGGTATTTCAGACGAACAGCGAGTACTAAAATAAATTTACAATTCTCTGGTGTTAGGGACAGTTTTAAGTGTTATTAATTAATGTTAGTTTATAACATAATAGTGTTAAAGATAGTTAAAGGTAAAATAGATTAAAGTATGAATGTTAGTTTGTCAGAATCTAACCTGAAATTTTTAATTATTAAAACAATTATATCATAAATAAGTCGATATTAATAAAGTTGTTTTGATTACAAATATCCCAGCTATTAATAACACTTCAATATGTACGTATTTTCACAGAAATATACAAAAACATAAATGCAATTACTGTAAGCCCAGTGGCAAAAATGTTATAAACACCAGAATTATTTTCAAATCTTAGGATAAAAAAAATATTCAAAATAATACACGACACCAATAAACACACGTAAAGAAACAAAAAAAAACAGTACAAAAGCTGTAGTTCGCTTGTTAAAAATGTGTGAAACTACATGCACTTTTAAAATGTTTGAATAAAAATCAGGCCTTAAGTTAAATTTATAACGGTCGAATGACCCTTCCACCTTAACCAAAGTCATTGGAGCATGCTTCAAAATTGCTATTTCCATTGGAGACAATTTGAAATCCAGATTTTTTGTAACGCCCATTCCATGATGCATTTTTGAAATTAGCTGAATGATCTTCCAGCCTGAGTTTTCCCCAGCACACCTTTTAATTTTATCTTCAATTCAACTCAGATTTCTCCCGGCCACTCTACCAGTTTTTCAATGGGACAGATTTGCAGCGATGCTATTAATCAATGACACCTAATTTTTTTATTGTGAGGGCTAATAATACTGTTTGTCAAAACGTACACCAGGTAATTCTTCAAGGGAGGTTTACCCATCAATGATTTGGCTTTTCTGACTACCGCGGAAAAATCAAGTTTTGACAGAATGTCTTTTATTGACTCAAAGCTCTTACAGATGTTTCTATTCACCTGCCTCTAATCATGTGCCCTGTCCTGTAACTACTAGTTGAGAGGTGGTAAGCATAGGTGAGAATAGTTTTGAGATCATCTTGGATTTTAATAAGGGTTTCCATATAAATAGTTTTCCTTAGAGCACTTTGGTCAGCTATTTTTCTACTAGTATACTTTTTCAAAAAATCATTAAAATGAGAGTTGTTAATTTTAAGAAAGAAGATAACAGCCCTAACTAAAGCATGGCACACGACTATATTAAAAGTTGACTCGCATAATGTGGAATCACTTGAAGATGCAATTAAGAAAGTATGAAACCTTGACTTTCTTTCCTTGTTTTTTTTTTTTATGTTTTGATGTACCAATATGCTGAACAACTTGGAAACATTGGGTGGTCGAAACTGGTTTATCCCGGCACGAACAGTATGAAGTTCCCATATCACTACTAAATGTTCTGTCAAAATATTCATAAAAGTACTTAGGAATTAGGTCTCTTGTTTTCACCAGCAGTTTTGGCATTGTTCACCAACCACTTTTTCACATTTTTTGTATAAAATCACAACTTCAACTAAAGAAACAAATCAATAGATATATTGAATGTGAACATAAGGGAGTAAAGGATTCTGTAAACAATTCTCAGTCTAATCATACAATTAAACCAAGAATTCGACGCACAGTTTATGATTCTCCAAAATTGCATGTTTTAAAGTCCGCAATGCTCAGTCTAATTATCAAAATAAATTAGGTTACCTGTTCCAAGAATCTAACATGCAGATTATCGATTATCATTTATCCAAAATACTCATCTTTTGATTGAAAGCAAAAAATTAATTTTAATTGAAAAAAAGTATGTATACTCTTAAAAAAATATGTAATATGTGTTTAAGGCCGAGTATTTATCTTCCATGCTTTTCATTTTTGAGTTATTTCTGACTAATTGGTCAAATTTATTAATATTTTTTATTACCTTTTCAGTTGTGAAAAAGGAAAAAGGTTTATTTCCCCATTTTGGTATGTTTATTTTTGTATATATATTTTAGTTTTAAACAAGAAATTCATTTTATTTCTTCTAATTTCAAAATGTTAAATTAGGTTTCACAATTTAATGACGCAACAGCACAGCAGGATAAATCACTCCGAATGGCAGTCCGGTTCCAGATTTCAGTTGGACAACATGCACATCACAATGCAGAGTGAAAGTGCCCTCACCACCGACCGAGTTTTGGAACCTTGATTATCTCACCGCCTTATTGATGTTGAGCACACCTGGTTTGACATCCGACTTGGAAGAAGAATAAATAAGCGCATATTGATCTTTGACTCACCAATTCGATTTACCTTTAACCTGACAGCTGATAGACTATTGACTATTGAAGTTGAAAGGTAACCTCGTTAAGACGTAGGTTTACCTACCGACAACAACAGTTTTGGACTATCGAGACTGTACTTTTAACGAGAATTATGGGAAAAAAAATTGATCCTGCTTTCTTAAGATACAGCTGAGTATTCCTAGGTTGCAACTACGCTTTCTATTGTAAAAAGTCTTACCGTCATCACAATATTATTTTTATTTATGCTTAAACCATTAAAATTTTGTTACTGATACAAATGTTTTAACAGAAGAACATGTATTGGGATGGGATCTTTTAACTATAGACATTATGTACATAAAATAAGTTATGATATAAAATTCTTCATTTTAGTTCTTAAATCATACTGGTCACTATGGAAAAAAAAATACTAATTATAAATAGGTAAAACATATACAAAGAGAAAGCTGTATAAATCGGCTGGAACAACATTAAATTACCAATTTATAATGGTGGCAACCATAACTTTATATTTTGGAATGTCTTTGTTTAATTACTTACACCCCTTATATAGTCCTATCTTATTTAGGGCTAAAAGGCAGGCTATCCTATTGTTTATAGAAATGAAATTAATTACCTTTCCATTTGAGGATTTGAATCCAAAACACGTATCATAAAGCAGTTAGGTTAACCACTGTACCATACGAGACCCCCTTGGATTATCTTTGATTTGATTTTTATTTATCCTTAATTAAGGGCAGGAAATCAGAATAATTAATCTTAAATACAATTTGAGTAGTGACATGGAGAAATATTAAAAGCCAGATAAAAGAGGGTCAGTTAACAGACAGAATAGAAAAAAAAATTATTCCGGGACTAAATCCCCTATGAATAATAACATTGAGGTTCAGATGTAAAATTCACATCTAGCAATTAAATAAACTCTAACATCATAATTAAAAAAAAAAAAGTATTACATTATTACTGTAAGATACAGGTTTTATTTTATATTTAATTTGGAGATTGGAGACGGACCTGTGACCACCCATTTCATCTATCAATCGGTTCTGGACAAGATGATCTATCTCCATAAAACGAGACAGGACTTCCACACCCGACATCTATACTAGCATTTACTTGAGTGAGGAAATGTATCTGGGGAACTGACATCTCCACTGGTTGACAAAGCAGTAGAAGATGGCCAGGAAGCTTAAATTTATCTGGTTCGTGGTTGTCCGAGACTACGGCCAGTAATATTTATAAATAAGGTGGATGAGCTTATTGCCTTCGCCTGACTTCCAGACATCTTTCACCCTAAGGCGAAATCTCCTTCTCCAACTGACCTTTCCTTTTTTAACCAATATCGCCAGTGTCTTTAAACAGCATTTGTTTTTAGTTTCTAGTTTTTATTAAATTTTTAGCCTATTTTCTGCACTCAAACTATTTTACATTACTTCCAACCACAGCACACTATGCACTTAGTCTTTTCTTTTTCAACTCTCTTCCTTATGTCTATTCTTAAACCCTTTACTTTCTGCTCTCCACTTTCCTTTTAAGTTGTCGTCCTCTCTCTGTCTCATGAATAGTGTCCTCATGCCACATATTGAAAACTTTTATCAAATAATATCAGTCTCCGAATCCTGGTTTAAACCAGATATCCCCTCAGTTTCTGTATTTATCACCAACTATTTGCTTCTCCGCCACGATTGGTAGTGATGTCTGCCTCTACATCCATGATAGCCTCAGATCCTGAATCCTTCGATTTCTCTCCTCCCTCCCAGAGCCTTCATAGAATATCTCTTCGCTGAAGTTTCTTACCACTCCAAACGGATCCTGTATGATGTCATTTATGAACCTCCGCATGCTCTCTTTGATCTTGTATTTGAATCAACTCTCCTCACCCTTGTCTCTTCATTTTAACAGTTGATCTAAATATCAATTTGCAAACAAATATTCTTCAGACAAATACCTCCTTATCAACCTAACCACTTCCTTGAACCTCTTAGTAGTCCTGTATTCTGCTACCTATCATATAAATATCTCAGATTCCTGGTTAGATTTTTTTATCATAGACTTATCTGTCAATCTAATTTACTCTTTTCAGCTTCCAGTCAGTACCTTTCCTTTTGGTCCACAATCTCATTTCCTAATCATACAATCTGGATGTCACTCTCCCCCCCCCCCACCGGTGTTTTCGGTCCTTCTCCCAGCTCCTTGGTTGACTCAGGAATTTAAAGAAAGACTAAATGATGCAGCAAAGATCAGGTTTATCTGCACCAGGCATCTTGAAAATAAATCCCTCTTTAAAACCATCCACAACCTTACTCAGTCTATAATCCATCTTGCCCAATCAAAATTTTTTCACTAGTCATTATCTTCAGCAACAAACTCTTGCTCCAAATGGGACCTCCTCCAGAATTATTAAACCAACCACAAACACCTCTTCTGCTAGCCATATTTCTCCTGACCTTCTTAATTCTCACTTTCTGTCCATCCAACCTTCATTGCAACACTGTCCCTCCAGTCCAATGAACACAATCTGTCATTTCCATCCAGACAAGTTCTTTCTCTCTTACATTTCTCCTTTTGACCTCATTTCCTCAATTATGAAATCATGAACTAATTTGGTAGGTCCACATGGCATTCCTGTGAAATGCCTATAGCTCTGTCTCCTTACAATTCTTCCCCTATTGCTTTTTATTTTTAATTTTTCCCTTCAAAATTCCACATTTCCTTTAACCTGGTAAAGAGCGAATGTTCTTTCATTAAATTAAGTTCTTAACCCCCATTTTTTCCCCACCCAATCATTTCACCAAAATCACACAAGGCCTACAATCCACCATTGACCAACAACAAATATCTTATCCTCTCAGACTTTAACAAGGTGTTTGACGCTCTTGATTACTCCAGCCTTTTGTCAATGTCCTTCTCTTACAGTGCCATAATCTGGTTTAAATCATTCATTACTAATCGCTTCCAGGTCCATCCCTCATCAAACTCCACCCCCAACCCCTAGTCAGCTCCAATCCTATTAATTGAGGATTAATTGGCTTCCTGGGCTTCCCTCCATGATCTTTAATTGAATGCAGAGAAATCCAAGGAAATCGTCATTGGTTCACCCCCTCCCCTATCCTCAAAACCATATTGATCCTATGGTTGATTTCCTTAACCCCAACATCCTCCCATCCTTAACAAGCATCCTAAGACTTTCCGAGCCCGCCTTCTCCCAGCTCCTTGGTTTTGGTTGGTAATTGACCAAACTCTATCCTGGAGAGACCACATTCCTCAAATCACCCACCGATCCATTTAAATCCTTAAACTGCTTAATAGATCCTGGCATCTTCCATTATTAACATGCCAACTCTCTAGTACCCTCTTTTATATTCCTTCATTTTGACTATGGCTGCGTGGTGTATGGAGGTCTCTCTAGAGATCTCGAAGCTCAGTTACAGTAGCTGATGCATTGTTTTTTAAGATTTATACTCGGGATCCCCGGGGACCGTTGAATTTCATGGCACTACTCCGAGTTAGGGTGGCTGGACCCTTCAGCCCACCACCAACCAATAGTTCCTTGAATCCCTCTTTTTCAATACTATTACGACTAAAAAGCCCCCTTACCTTCACAAATTCCTCTAATTCAAATCCGCAATAGATCCTACCATCCCAACCTGTGTTTCCTTCTCACAAATCTGTTTCCTTTCAACCTTCTTTTCTTATACCACAAACCATCAATATTTATTGTCCATCAACTCTCTCAATCTTTAAATCGAGACTTAACCAGTTTCTTCTCCCTCCAAACTAATAATTCATCGTTATTATTCTGTTTATTTATTTTTCATACTCTTTCCCCCCCTTGAGATAATTTCTGTTTTATTTAATTTTTTTTCATCTCTATTCATTTTTGTTTTCGTTCAAATTTGTTGCTGTTGGTTCTTTGTAGTAATCTAATACGTACATTACATAAAAAAAAATGATGGTGAAATGGTAGGAATGGAGAGGGGGAAGGGACCCTACTTTTAAAATTGGGATTAGTTCTATACTCCTGCCAGAGTAGCTGGTAAATTACCACAATAGTAAAAATCTTTACAATAAGTATCAACAACACAGAAAACTTCAATATTTAAGAATAAAATTAAAAAAGTACATAAAATAGATTTATTTTCTAAAAATAGCTGAAGTACTATTTATGATGTTAGGAATTTTAAAATAAAATTAGCAGACCACCCACCCAGATGGAACATCATATGCTGGTACTGCTATCCTTATCCATCATTCCTTTTTCCATTACAACGTCTCCTTGATTGCTCATGATTTCCTAGAAGTCACAGTTGTGTCAATCCGCACATTTTCTTACCGCCTCCCCATAACAGTAGTGTACTGTCCACCTAATAAGTCCATTTCCAGCTCACAATTTACCTCCTTTCTTAAATCAATCGGACATCATTATCTTGTGGGTGGAAATTTCAATGCAAAACACCAACAGCGGGGCGGGCTTAAGAATCAAAAACTCCCGAGATGATTCGTTATCTGCACTTTTAACCACAAACTCCACCATTCTTTCTCCCCATACTCCTACCTATTGGCCTCCTGATCCTTATCAAAAGCCTAACATCCTTGATTTCTTCATACAACATGGATTAGGAACAATAAAACCGTTCACTATCAGCTCAATGACCAGTCATCCTACCATAGCCCTTTACTCATCACTCATTTGATGATATACCCACCCAATCCCCACACTACCTCCTCCTTCATTCATCAGGGGCCCAGTCAACTGGGACCTCTTCCATGAACTTTTAACTAATTCCATTGACCTCAGAGTTACCCTCTTAAAAACACCTCAGAGTCAAAGAAAAACATCTAGACAATGCCATAAATTGTTTTACTACCTCAATTAAACAATGCGCACGGAATGCTTCAAAGCCTCAACCCTATTTAAAAGTCCAGAACACCTAGTCGATCTTATCCACATTAAACGCTGATCTAGAGCCTTATAACAAATAACCCAACACCCTGTTGATTGCTGCTGTTACAATCAAAACTGTATATTGCTAAAGCGACAAATGGCTACCTTCCAATCCCAAAGGTTTAATTCTTACCTCTCCTCTTTATCCACTTGGGTAAGCTACCCAAAATACCATCATGAATTGCATCCAATCTGTTCTGGCGATGGGTCCTAGGCTGTATTAGGCGGAGAAAGATCTGAGGCATTCACACAGCATCTTTCCGGTACTTTTACTCCTCATCCTAATTAGTGAAACCTATCCCATGCAACTAATGTTGAAGATCTCCTTATTTATCCGATTCCTCTTTCAATTCCTCCAAAGCAATCTACCGCTCCATAAATTCTCTGGGTATGATATTCTCACAGCTCAGATCCTTCGACGACTCCCACCCAAAGCTATAATTTCCTCACTGACATATTTAATTGTATCTTCAGAACCTTCATCTTACCACCCGATCAGTCTACTTCCAATCCTCTCAAAAGTTTTTGAAAGAATCCTACTCAAATGCATCTACCCCACATTTGAATCCAAAAACCTTTTTCCCAGTCATCAATTTGGATTCCGCTTCAGGCACTGCACTGCTCAACAAGGTCTCTGCGTTGTTGATCATAAATCCTCTGCACTTGATGTAGCTCAGTTTTTGACTGGATATGGCAGGTTTGCTTTACAAGCTAAAAATCTCTACCACAGACCCGTTATCTAATCCTTCAATCATATCTATCAAAACAGTTCTTCTTTTGGGTCCATTGTGGTTCAGGATTCCAACTATTATCCCATACAAACAGGAGTTTCTCTAGGTAGTATCCTTGGTCTATATTATATACCCTTTACAGTGCTAACATTCCTTGAGTCCTAGCACCTTCCTTGCAACTTTTGTTGACGACACAGCAATTATTTCGTCTTGTCCTGATCTGACAATAGTATCCCACAACCCCCAAAATCACTTAAAAGACAAACTTCACATATACAATTAGTTGTTAAAACCAATTTGGACTTAATATGGAATAGATCTATATGTGACAGCCACACTATTGGACACCAGATGAATCAAAACATTCCAATCCAAAGTCCTCAGAACTGCAGTCAACGCACCCTTTTACATTAAAAACTCATCCCTTCACATATATCTCCATGTGTCAACTATCCTCGACCTTATAACCTCAAGATTTTCTAAATTCCACAAAAATCAATCCACTCATCCAAATCCACTTGCCAACTGCTTATCCAGTAACACTCATGCATAAAATCATCAATTTGTAACAACTTATATTTAATTATAAATAATAAATACATATGTTACTGCAACAAAATTATCTGAATAAAAAAACCTACTTATCCATTAAAACATCGAGTAAAATATACCATCAGCTAATGGTATAACAAGGCATTACTATGAATAATTTAGAAAGTTGACTACCTGATCAGGGACTAATTCCCTGTATTTGTCCTCTAAAGCTGGACATGATGATAACTGCCTACCGAGAGATTCAACATCATTGAAGTCTTCCTCAACGACGTTGTACCATGCATCAAATTGAGCTCGCTCCTCATCAGATATACATTCAGTAAAAGTGACAGCATTGGTTATCATCAGGTGGTGTTTATACTGAAACATACAATTATTTCATTTCCAAACAACAATTTATGACAGCAAGAATAGCAAATAAAATTTAAGTCAAGTGGCATCACACCATTAAGGGTTTCATTGAACTTGCAAAGATAATTTTACTGATTTTTGTAAATATAACCAACTTGCCCAAACAAATATTATTAATTAGGATGTCAAGATTTTTGATTTGTTACCCTACTTAATATGTAAAGAAAACATTTATTTTTAAATTACTAAGTAATTGGTCAATGGCCCTTCATTAATTTTCATGAGGTTGACTTTATTTTCAGCATCAAAGAGGCATCAAATGGAACCAACCATGACATATTGATAATCAGGTAGTCAATATTTTTAATTTGTTACTCCACTAAAAATTATAGATTTTTTTTTATTATAAATAATTAATTAATAATAATGTTTCATGAAGATGGCAGTATTTGTTATTTTGTCACAACATGAAAAGGTCTACCTGTAGTGTTGACCTAGGTCAAACAGGGCATCAACAAACAGATAGAAGGGAAACAGGCGTGAAAACAAAAAGGTTTCTGGGTTGGAAAATACCAACAAAACTAAAAAATTATGTCCTACAATTTGATGGAGTGATAAAAGAATATATCATTGTATGATATATTTGTTAAGTTTAAAGGGGTTGAAAAATTCTAAACTAAAATATAGATCTTTGTATTATCTAACTGCTTCCCTTGTAAGAGTTCCAAACTTCGAACACTATAACAGGAATCGAGGTAAACAAGTGAACTTTATTTTGTATTCTAGGAATAAAGTAACTGCTTAAAGGTCAACTTATCAACCTTGGACAATTTAATTTTTATAAATAAACAGTATATTGAGAGTATTATTTAAAAAAGAGATAGGTTTTATATGGTTTGATAGTAAGGCTGTTAAAAATATTTTTCAAAAAATCGCTTATTGTCGCCAGAATTTTATGTTTTTCATAGAACAACATTTCACATATTCAGGCATCTTCTGGGCATAATTATATTTTTGAAGTGGGTCTCTGATGGATCCTCTTTTTTAAAGTTGGGTGAAAGAAAGTTGCAACATAAAGACAAGACAAGTGCACCCCAAACTGCTTTCCTTTGACATCCCAACAGCTCCTGATAATGCTAAGAGCTTCCCTTCTATCAGACAGCAATACAAATGTAACCTCATTAAATTCAAATCATCTATCTGTTCCTACAATATAAGATACCACTTATCGAATCTCGACCCCCGCCAACAAAAATTTCATGACTCCCTCAAGCCTTTAGCATTTCAACCTTTCTTTTTTCAAATCATAACTTATCCAATTCTTAATATTCTCTTCTTCTTAGTATTAAATATACACAGCCCTTGAATCCAAACAGTATTGCACTGGCGCCTTTCTGGACATAGCTCAAGCTTTTGACAGGTTTGCTTTACAAGCTCAAAAGATATTTACCACAGACCCTTTTCCTAATCCTACAGTCCCAATACATTTTTGGCAAATTTAGCAGATGACACTGCAGACCCTGATAAAGCAGGGTTATTATTAATAAATAATAAACCATTAAAAACACCTTGATGAGATCGAGTATTGGTGCAACCAATGTTGGATCAAAGTTAATGAATCTAAATAAAGCAGATATTAATTTTATCACGATAAAGATTTGATTAATAAAATAATAATTTTATATATAAGTAGTTTTAGATTAATGATATAAAATAAATCATGGGCTTGATATTAAATTATATTTACAGATCAAATGGAAGACAAAAAACATTAACTGAACCATATAACTTATTTGCAGCAGCGAAATAAACTGAACTGGGGAGGGGGGGGGGGGTATTTCTGGTACCTCACGATCTTGTCAGTCCCGAAACTTGAGAGGTTCATAACTTATCCAATCCTTAATATTCTCTCAATTTGTCTCACTGATTTTCAATGATATCCCTCACAAATATTATTTATGAGGGATATTTTTCTTTTCAATGAATATTTCAGAATTCAAAAGGCTTCTAAATTAAAATGGGAAAAAGAGATTTTCCTACACCCCTATTAATTTTTTAGTACACTGCTAGTACCCTTCTATAACATATAAGTACCCAGTGTAACAGGTGGTCTTCAGAAAAGAAAAATTGCTTTGCCAACCAACACATACTTATAAATATAAAAAAACTGAAAAGCATTACAGGACTGGTGAGGGGACTGTATATTAATGAAAATTGGTATGGGGTCTGTATTAGATTGAAGGCCGGGTTATGAAGATTTTTAGTTTATACATGTCAGAGGAATTCCCTCTGCATTATTCCCGTACTTTCACATCTCACCTCACACCATAATCATGGTACAACTGTTGAAGATTTCCTCACTTCACCTATCCCTCTCTCACTTCCACCAAAAGCCGTTAACCCCTCTGAGGACAAATACCTTCTGTAAAACTTACCTTCCCGACAATCTACATGATATGCAGATCTCTTACTCCTCAAATTCTCCAACAATTTCCTCCTATAGCCATAATCTTCTTATCCTATGTAAATAATTGCTTTATCCGAACCACATACTTTCCTCTCCTCTGGAAACATTCTATTATTGTCCTATTCGCTAAACCTGGCAAACCACCCAATGACGCTGTCATATGGTTGGGTTATCTCTATTAAATGAACAAAGCCGGCTGACAATATTATTCTAACCTATATAACATGTGACCTAGATGTACTTTTTTTATGGTTAATAAATTATTACTATATTCAATCAACCTATGTCTTTCATTCTGACATGGCGCAGTCGGTAGGACATGTGAATTTGAAACCGCAAGAACAATTTATTTTCGAAGGAAATATAGCAGAAGCATGGAAAAGATGGTATAGAAAGTTTAATCATTACTTGTCGGCTATCGAAGCACAAGATAAAAAAGATGAAGTAAAAGTTGGTATACTGTTGAGCGTATTAGGAGAAGATGCACAAGATAAATATGAAACCTTTAATTTGACGGCAGAAGAACAGAAGGAATACGCAATTGTAGTTAAAGCTTTTGAAGATTATTGCATACCTAAAAAAAACGAGACGGTGGCAAGATTTAATTTTTTTCAACGTAAACAGAGAAAGGGTGAGTCATTCGGTGATTTCATTACAGATTTGAAAAAGTTAAGTGTTGATTGTGCATTTGAAACATTGAAGGATAGCCTTATAAAAGATCAAATTGTAAGTGGTATACAGGATGAACAAGTGAAAGATAGATTGTTGCGGGAAGATGATCTAACACTAGATAAATGTACTAATTTATGCAAAGTGGCGGAGTTAGCAAAACAAAGAATAGAGACGTTGCGAGGTACAGAAGAAGAGGAAATAAATATAGTACAGCAAAGGAGCAGAACCAAAGCAGCGACGAGTAATCTGAGAGTGAGTACGCAGCCGTGGACGTCGAAACCATGTACCAGCGATAGCAGCAAGACATCACTGCAACAAGAGCAGCAATATGGAAGCCAGCAGCGATTGAGGTGCAATAAATGCGGCAACGTCCATGGGTATAGAAATTGCCCAGCCTACGGTAAAATTTGTATTAAATGTAATAGGATAAATCATTTTGCAAAAATGTGTAGAATAACTCGAAATATAAATAATGTAAGTATGATTGAGGGAGAGGATGCTGAAATGTACACTTTAGGGAGAATTCTAAAAATAAATAATGTTCAAAAGGGTTGGGAATTATCTATAAATATATTGGAAAGCAAAACTTCACTTACAGTCAAGCTCGATACAGGGGCGGAATGCAATGTTTTAAAAAAAAGCGACTATGAAAATTTGAAAATTAAAGAGAAAATAAATAAAACTGATAACAAATTGGCAAATTACAGTGGTTCTGAAATACCGGTTATAGGAACTGTTATATTAGATTGTGTAATCAAGGGTAAAATAGAACCAATAAAATTTTATTTAGTAAACTGTAATAGCTCAAGCTCTGTTTTGGGATTAGATACAATTAAAAAACTGAAATTAATTACCAGAGTTGAAAATATAAATATGAATACAAATAATGATCTCACGAAATTGCTTAGCAGATATAAAGAACTATTCGAAGGTATAGGAAAAATCTCAAAAATATATGATTTCAAATTAAAAGAAGGATATGAAGGAAAAATTGAACCATGTCGTAGAATACCTTTTAAATTATTAGATCTTTTCAAAGAAACATTATACAGAATGAAAGACAATAAAATTGTTACAGAGGTTAACGAACCTACTGAATTTATGAACCCAATCGTAATTACCAGTAAACCTGATAAATCATTACGTATTTGCTTAGACCCACAGCATCTTAACACTTGTTTACTAAGAGAACATTGTCCTTTACCTACATTTGAAGAAATATCTAGTAAAATGGCGGGGGCAAAAATGTTTGCAGTGCTAGACGCATCAAATGGGTTTTGGCATTTAGAACTTACACATAGGAGTTCGTTAATGACGGCTTTTCAAACGCCATATGGTCCATTTAGATTTTTAAGAATGCCTTTCGGGGTTAGTATTGCACCAGAAGTGTTCCATAAAACTTATTCAGAGATTTTTGAAGGTATAAAAAACGTAGCTGTTTATATCGATGATATAATGATATGGGCAGAAAATGAAAAAGAATTATTAGAAATTTTAGAATTAGTAATGAAAAGAGCTTATGAGCATGGGATTAAATTTAATAAAAACAAATGTAAGTTTAAAGAAGAAAGAATTAAATTTTTAGGTCATTACTTCAGTAGCAAAGGGATAGAAATTGATGATGACAAAGTCAAAGCAATTAGTGAAATGGAAAGACCAAAAGATGTTAAAGCAGTAGAACGATTATTAGGATTGATAACCTACGTGGGTAAATTTGTAGAAAACTCAGCTCAGTTAACGGAACCATTGCGTAATCTAATTAAAAAAGGTACAATTTTCAACTGGACAGGTGAACATGAAAATTGTTTTAAAAAGATAAAAACATGTTTAAGCAAAACTCCTATTCTACAATTATACGATGTAAATAAGGAGTGCAAAATTAGTGTAGACGCTAGTAGTACCGGAGTAGGGGCAGTTCTGTTACAAAATGATTTGCCAGTAGCATATGCATCACAAGCATTCACTGAATGTCAAAAATCGTGGGCTCAAATAGAGAAAGAATTATATGCCATAGTGTTTGGATGTGAGCGTTTCAGACAGTATGTAATCGGTAAACCTTTTGGAGTAGAATCAGATCATAAACCGCTGATCCCTATTTTAAGACGAAAGATAACTGATGTACCAATGAGACTACAAAAAATGCGAATGCGGTTACAACCATATGATATTAAAGTAACTTATACAAGTGGTAAAAATTTAATAATAGCAGATTTACTATCGAGAGCTCATTTAAAAGAAACTAAAGAGGATGGAGATTCCAGAATGTATATATTAGAACTTACGTTAGCAAGCGAGATGAGTAATCAAAAGAAACAAAAATATATAGAAGCAACAAAAAATGACATAGAATTGCAGACATTGAAAAATACAATAAAAAAAGGTTGGCCAAAAGAAATAAAAGATGTACCAAATATAGTTAAATATTATCATACTTACCATGCCGACATTTATGAATATGAGGACTTACTGTTTAAAAATAATTGTGTAATAGTACCAAACAAATTAAGAGAAGAAGTTTTGAGTAAGTTACATTATAATCATTTAGGCATTGAAAAAACAAAAGCTAGAGCGAGAGAAATAGTATTTTGGCCCAATATGAATAAAGATATAGAAAACAAAATAAACAACTGTAAAACATGCTTAACGTTCCAACGATCAAATCAGAAAGAAAGTCTAATACCAACATTAATACCAGATAAAACATGGGCAACAGTAGGAGCTGATATTTTTTACATTGATAGAAAACCAAACATGTTAGTTGTGGATTATTTTTCTAAATATGTAGATGTTTTACCATTGAAGGATGAAACTAGTGTAACAGTTATAAAAGCATTAAAGTCTTGTTTTGTACACTGGGGTATACCAGAAGAATTCAGATCAGATAATGGCCCACAATTTTCAAGTTTTCTATTTAAAACGTTTACAAGAGAATGGAAATTTAAGCATGTTACGTCGAGTCCAACATATCCACAAAGTAACGGAATGGTGGAGCGGCACATACAAACTGTGAAAAATGTAATTAGAAAAGCTCATTTTGATAAAAAAGATGTGTACTTAGCAATACTAGAATTAAACAACACACCAATATCTAATACAATACCTTCTCCAAATGTGATAATGCAAGGTAAAAATGTGAATGGTGTTCTATATGATATACCAAAGTTTAAAAGTGAAGAAAATTCATATATAAAAGGTGAATTGTTACAAAGACAAAGGGAACAAAAATTTTTTCATGATCAACGAGCCAAAGATTTGAAAAAATACGAAAAAGGAGAAAATGTTAGAGTTAGAAACAAACAAGGAATGTGGGATCGGGCTGTAATAATAGATAGAAACATAAACAATAGGGCTTATCAAATTAAGACAGAGGGAGGCTCCTTATTGACGCGTAATAGAATACACTTAAGAAATGATACTAGCCTACCATTCGAAATAGAAAGTAACGAATATAGACTTGATGAAAATATTAAACCACAAATTTCGGAAAATCCAAATAATAAAGGTAAGGTTAATAATACAGCCGATCCAGCAGATCAGCAATTAATGAACCAAAGCCAGAGCGAAGATATCAATAATGACAATGACACATATGTAACTCGTAGTGGACGAATCAGTCGTCAGCCAGCATATCTAAAAGAAAACTATGTATTACAATAAATAAAAAAAAAAAAAAACAAAAAAAAAAACGGAGATGTCATATGGTTGGGTTATCTCTATTAAATGAACAAAGCCGGCTGACAATATTATTCTAACCTATATAACATGTGACCTAGATGTACTTTTTTTATGGTTAATAAATTATTACTATATTCAATCAACCTATGTCTTTCATTCTGACAGACGCCTCATCTTACCGTCCAATTAGCCTACTCCCTATCCTCCCAAAAATCTTAACTGCTATTAAAACATCTACTTCCGATTGTTGAATACAAAAACCTTTTTCCTACTCACCAGTTTGATTTTCTTCTACAACATTCCACTGCTCAACAAAGCCTCAACATTGTTGACCAAATATACTGTTGTGATATTTTAATGTTGCGATTTTTGATGGTGTTTTTGAAATAAACTCGAAAAAAGCGAGCATTGAAGAACGTACGAACGATCCGTGGTTCATGTCAATGAAAGGATGAACGTTTTTATTGCCGTTATATTAACTATTAATATGTATAATATAAATAATTTAATATAAATATTTATTTTGTAAACTTCAAAACAAGCAAAGTATAAATATCCGAAACAACTGGCATTGAATAACCAGTTGAAAGATCAATAAGGCAGCGGAGAGATGCGAGATATATAGGAATACCGAGAAGCAAGACGGATATAAGTAGTTTTAGATTAATGATATAAAATAAGTCATGTGCTTGATATTAAATTATATTTACAGATCAAAATGGAAGACAAAAAACATTAACTGAACCATATATCATATGTAACTTATTTGCAGCAGCGAAATAAACTGAACTGGGGAGGGGGGGGGTATTTCTGGTACCTCACGATCTTGTCGGTCCCGAAACTTGAGAGGTTCAAGTATTAGAAGGATAGAGGTCTCATTTAATCTGGAAAGCTGCATAAGGACTGCAATTTTTTTCCGTTTTAATAAATTAAACTTTAACTATCATGCTATTAATACTTGAGTACCAAGCAAAAATGATGTTTTTTTTTCTGGTAAGCATATTTCAAAATTTAAAGATGAAATAAATTTTAGAAAGTAAACCAAAGCCATGAACATTTTCCTGTGCTCCGCACAGTCTGAAATTTACTCATGTGTACTCACAGTCATGAACTATTTCCGTTTTGACTTTTGGCCAATTGGTATAAGAATGAGGCTAGGAGGTTAGTCCTTACAGGCATAAAGAAGCAGATATTTTCACACAATGAGAAACTACGGTCACAGGGTCACAATTCCAATGAAACTTTTCTGCTGATACTAGGACGAAAAATATTTGATATGTATCCAAGCATTCTTGCCAATGCACCAAGAGCTGAGAAAAAAACATCTTAAGTTTAAAGAGTCAATTTTTTTTTTGTTCAGTAATAAGGTTAGGTTATACATTATTCAATATGTTTTTTTTTTATACGTAGAATATGAAAAAAATATCCCGGATCTAATTAAATGAGCTAACACTATTGAAAAGCATATATGTCTGGTAACTAATAATTTTTTTTAGGAATATACAATTGAATTAAACAAAATAATATATAACTTAAACAACTGAAAGTCTTGAGACTGTCAGTGGAGTCAGCAAAACACTTTATTTTATTTACCTATTTGTAAAACTTTGAATAATTTAGGCTGGTTTTGTTGATGTTATAAACTTGTTCCTGAAGCAGGTTATTTTCTATAGCAAGTTGTTTAAAGTTATCGATGAATACTCGGGGCCAGCAAGATCAGTTGGAAGCTTTTCACCCACAATCAAAAATTGTGTGATTCCATCACAGTTTTTCCGCCACCAAGTTCAAAATAAAATTGAAGGAATTGAGTTTGAAATGACAGGAAAGGGTTTCAAATGAATCAACATTTTCTCACTGTGAGCTTGCCGGTTCGGTGCCCCAGGGTTCCGACAACAATGAGTACACAGTGGGAGCCACAAGATGGTCGGATTAGCTAATTAGACTAATTGAAAAATGAGTTGAAAACCTGAAGGTCAGTCATAGAGACAGGCTCAGAGTCCTTGATCACCATCGGGCTCAACTGGTCATCGATGGTAACAGGTTCCCAAAGCTGGCTGAAGAATGAACTCACAGACTTCTTCACTGTCCCAGCTGTAGATTCTTCATTGTCCAACTGGAAAATGAAATCAAACTATCAAATTACATAACTATAACATATAAACATCTGCACAAACAAATTGTATCACCTCTCAATTATGAAATAAATAAAAAAACAAAAACATATTTTTCAGAAACCTTTTTTATTTCAATTACACATTACTTTAATTGAAATAATAAATAATAACTAGTTGTGGTAATAATCCCACTTTTTTAATAATATGAGTCATAGAAAACAGAGAGTGGCTGCGATTCGAATCTACTTGGTATTTATTATCTTTTTTCTTTAGCTAATAATTATCTGAAATCATAAAAATGATTTCATTTTTATTCAACCATTTAATTTTTACATACACAAATCACTGGTGGCTAACAGTCTCCCTATTCTCACACTCTATGTTTTGATAAATATGACTCATTGTTAATTTTTTTTCCAGAAAAATAAATAAAAGCTAAAAAAAAATATCCCATTGAAAAAATGACATTTCAATAAAATGGAGTAAAACTCAACTAATAATAGCAAAGAGAGCATTTATAGACTAATATGGCTAGCTAATTTACTAGCTCTGGTGAAATCTAACCAATAAATTAAAAATGTTACTTTCATTAAACATTTGGAAGATACAGAAGCTGATTTTCATATGTATCAACTGATGAAGAGAGCTCCGGGTGGTGATCAGAAATCTGTATCCCACACCAGCTAACGAAATTGAGGATAAGGTCACAGCTCTAGGATATAGAGTTTGCCAAATAACCAACAAGACAAAACAATTAAAACGCCATTACTGCTATTCTTTGTAGATCTAGAGCAAACACCTGGAATAGAGAAAATCTACAAAAAATCAAACTCACCTGTATTACACAAGAATACAAGTAAAAAAACTGTACCCCAAATGGGACATTGTCCAATGCCATAATTGTCAGGAATATGGGCCCACCAAAACCTACAGTCACCGCTTTCCCAGAGGTACAGCGGATATCAAAAGAGCAAGTTATGGAGGAAGCACTACAGTATGTGCGCTCTGTCAACAAGGCTGTATGGCCTACTATAAGGACTGTGAAGCTTATAGAATCCTGTAGACCGAAGAAGAGAAGCAAGCCCAGTTAGGGAAGTGAGGCCTTCTGTCTCTTTTGCCGAAGCAGTTTTAAACTGAGAGCACTCACAGGCATTGCCCACTCCTCACCCGCAAGTTCCTCTTCCCCAGCATTCTATTTATCCTGGCAACCAGCAAATCCAAACCCATCTCAAATTCCTCCACCTTGAAGCTCATGCTTATCAGATCTCACTAGCCTATTAATTTCATTCCTTACAGAGTTGATAACCCTAATTACTTTTCTCATTTCCCTTCTTACAAATTTTGTCTTCTACCTTATTCCCATACAACAAAATACATCCTTCCAACTCCTTTGGAATCTAAATGGTGTTTGCACCCACACAAACGAACTGAAAGCACTACTCTATGACAAGAACATTGACATAGCTCTCATTACAGAAACAAGGCTTACGAGTAAACGACTATTTATAGTTTGACATTACTACACTTATCGAACTGACCACGCAGATGGAAGAGCACATGCAGGTACTGACGTCATTTTTCATAACTTTATTTCTCATCACATAGTTCCTTTGGTAGCACATGATTTCCTTCAGTCCACTGGAGTATCAATCAGCAACTTCACTTCCTCCCTCACCCTAGCATCGTTGTATTGTCCTCCTAATAAATCCATTTCCGATTATCAATTCATCTTCTTTCTAGACTCCATCAGATATCAAATCATTTTCTTGTGGGTGGGGACTTAACTGCAAAGCACCAACATTGGGGTTCAAAATTCACTAATAAACAAGGATATGCTTTCCTGTCTGCACATACACAGAAACAATGCTCACTACCTCTCGGGACACAGCCATCTACTGGTCATCCTAACCTAAATCCTGATCTCCTCGATTTCTTCTTTTATCAGGTTGGCCAAAAAGTCCGTTCAGTTTTTGTTGTCACGAAACTTCAAGCAGTCTAATATGTAGCTAACTTCAGTCCATCCCTTGCGAGTGCGCTCTCGTCAGATACTAGACACTTCAACGTAGTTTGACGTGAAATTCTGACGAGACTGATTGTATTTTGTGTGTTTAGGATCATCCTGAAAATGGAAAACCAAAACGAACAATATCGACACCTCATGCTTTTTTATTTTAAAAAAGGCAAGAAAGCAGTGGAAACTTGCAGGAAGATATGCGCTGTATATGGAGAGGATGCTGTGACAGAACGTGTGTTGGCAAGATTTCTGGCGAAGTGGTTTTTGAGATTTCGATCAGGAAATTTTTTCGGTTCAAGACGCACCTCGCTCTGGCCGGCCAATTGAGATTAACAGCGACAAAGTGAAGGAATTAGCCAACACCAATCCCCGTTATGCAACTAGGGAGATCGCAGTTATCCTCAAAATATCCAAATCGAGCGTAGAAAACCATCTGCATCAACTTGGCTACGAGAGCAGGCTCGATGTTTGTATTCCCCATCAACTTAGTGAGGCTAACCTCGCCCAAAGGATTTCTATCTGCGATTCGTTGCGGAAACGTGAAGAAATGACCCTTTTTTGAAGAGAATGATGACAGGGGGCGAAAAGTGGATCGTCTATAACAATGTGGTGCGCAAACGCTCATGGGGGAAGTGCGGCGAATTACCCCAAAGAAGGTTATGCTCTCGATTTGGTGGGATTGGAGGGGCTCTTGTCTTTTACGAACTTCTTCCCACAAACAGGACCATCAATTCGGATGTGTACTGTGACCAGCTGGACAAATTAAATGCAGCAATCCACCAGAAGCATCCAGAACTAGCCAACCATAAGGGGGATTGTCTTCCATCACGACAATGCCAGACCGCACACTTCTTTGCAGACGCGGCAGAAGTTACAGGAGCTTGGCTGAGAAGTTTTTTCGCACCCTCCATCTATATTCGCCCGACCTTGCACCTTCAGATTTCCACCTGTTTCGGTCTCTTCAAAATTCATTGAATGGACAGACCTTCAACTCTGAAGAAGATGTAAAAGTCCACTTGGAAAATTTTTTTGCCAGTAAAGACAGGAAATTCTTTGAGCATGGAATTATGAATCTGCCCATGAGATGGCAGAAGATACTAGAAGAAAACGGCAATTATATCATTGATTGAATAAATCACTTTGTGTTTAAAAGTTGTGTCTTATTTTAGCTTAAAAAACTGAATGGACTTTTTGGCTAACCTATTACAATAGTTAAGGAACACTAAACTAATCACTGCCTTGATGACCTCTCCTCTGATTGTAGCCCTTTGATTCTAACCATTTCCTTAAGAACAATTCACAAACTGCCTCCTCCTTCATTTGTTTGGCCCGATTGATTGGAAACACTTCTGCCACCTTCTTACAGATTCTCAAAGTGCTCCTGAAAACATCCCAAGACCTAGATGATGCAGTACATTATTTCACTACTCTAATCCAGAGGTTGGCTTGGGAGGCATAGTCGCCCCACCGTCATCCAAAACTTTGCAACGAAAATCCCTTACCTCAACATCTCAAAGACCAATCTAATTCAAACGCTACTCAAGAACAATGTGACAAAGAACCCAACATCCTGTTGGTTGTTGCTCATACAATCACTACTGCAGATTGGTAAAGCGGCGTTTAGCATCCTTCCGATCCGATTCCTGGTCGGAAGAATTAGCTCTACATCTTTTTTGTACTTTCACACCTCACCTTAGTCATCAGAACCATACTCATGCCTCATGATGCAACTGTTGAAGATTTCCTCACTTCACCTATCCCTCTCTCACTTCCACCAAAAGACGTTAACTCCTCTGAGGTCTAATTCCTTCTGGAAAACTTACTTAACCGAAAAGACCCAGGATATAATTTCCTTACTCCTCAAATTCTCCGACAAATTCCTCCTAAACCCATAATATTCCTAACCTACATTTATAATTTTACTACCCGAATGACGCACTTTCCTAACCTCTGGAAACATTCTATTATTGTCTTATTCGCTAAACCCGGTAAATCACCCCTAATGGCACCTCATTTTACAGTCCTACTACCTATCCTCCCAAAAATCTTTGAAACACTGCTATTAAAACATCTACTTCCAATTGTTGAATCCAAAAACCTTTTTCTTACTCACCAGTTTGATTTCCGCCTACGACATTCCACTGTTCAACAAGGCCTTTGCATTGTTGATCACATATCCTCAGCCCTTGAAACCAAACAGTATTGCACTGGTGTCTTTCTGGACATAGCCAGAAGTTTTTGACAGGGTTTGGCAAGCAGGTTTGCTTAACAAGTTCAAAAGATAATTAGCACAGAGCCTTTTCTTAATCCTACAGTCAACTTTTCAAACCCCTTCTTCCAAGTCCGTAGTGGTTCCTATCCCATAAAAGTAGGAGTTCCGCAGGGCAGTGTTCTTGGTCCCATCCTCTATAAACTATACACCACTGCAGTACCCTCTACTCCCAATACCTTATGGCAAATTTTGTAGATGACACTGCAGGCCTGTCATCCACCTAGACCCGGTCTCAGCATTTCATAACCTTCAAAAACACCTTGATGAGATTGAATATTGGTGAAAATAATAGTGGATCAAAGTTAATGAAGCCAAATGTGCCCACATTACCTTTACCCTATGCCGCGAGCCCCGTCCACTAGTTTTTTAAAATTCTATTTCCCTTCCTGTGTCCAAGACAGTATTGTACTTAGGCTTTCATCTCGACAAAAGGCTGAAATAGAACCCAAACACAAGACTAAAAAGACAAGAACTAAAGAAACCTTTGGACAACTGTACCGACTACTTCGTAGGACATCCCATTTCTCAATAGAAAATAAATTGCTAATTTACAAAGCTATACTAAAGCCAACCTGGGCCTACAGAAGACCTGAATATACCCTACATTCTTGAACTCATCCCTTCCAAGTTCATGAAATTCCATCGAAACCTATCCAACCACCCTAATCCCATAGCACAGTCATTACACTATCCCACACATCCCTATAATCTTCCTCCTGAGTATCTGCGGCTCTTGTGCTCTAGGACAACCTCCACAGGCTCGTAACCGGTGATGCGGCTGATAAAGGAGCGTGAGGGACTTCTCACGACTCTACTTATTCTTTCACAAGCAAGGGAGGTGACAGCAATGCTGTTATGTTCTTTAATAGTTAAAAAAGAACACACATGTTGATATACGTGAGAAACATATATTTTATAAATTGAACAATATTACATAATAGAACAAGTAAGTAGTCGTACATAATGATGGAATGTTTTTTATTCAATGAATTAAGGTAACATGAAGGTTACAACTGATAACAAAAAGGCAGCAAAAGACTGCACGGGAAATATGAAATAGATCACGGATTCTCCCCCACTAAATTGAAAAACTCAGGTAACACAATTCAAGTCATAATCGTTAAATCCAGAAGGCATATCTCATGATGAGGTCGGTCTTGATTCGGCGCTGATGGTGGAGTGGCCCTGGTCCCTGGGTCCCCCCAGAAGGACTCCATTGCTGCCCAGCTGGCTCTGGGTCGGTTGGTTCTGTGAGGAATTCAGGAATCGAGGAACCTCAAATGATCGATGATGTCGGTCCAAACGAAACGGATTTTGGCTTTGGAACCAGAGTTGCCACAATTTGGTCAATGTGGCGTTTTAGTATTCGCCAAAAAGAGTCGAGTCTGACCAAATAGTACCGTTGGCCAAGTACTTTTATGACATCGTCGAATTGCCAAATCTTCCTGTTGTCACAGTAAAGGCGGATCTGGACTCTCTCCCCTACCTTAAAAGAGTGTGCTGGTGCTGCTGTTACGCTTGATGGTTTAGGATGGTTGGGAAAAATAGCATCAAGGCGCATGTGCAACTTTCGATGTAGGTATTTTTCAGCTGGCGATCGACCACAAGCAAGCGGTGTAGCTCGATAGCGGAATAAGATAGCTTGCACTTTATCCTTCATAGGAGCCGAATCTGAGGATACTGCCTTGAGGCGATGTTTTAAGGTTTGAATGCTGCGCTCAGCCTGACCGTTTGTCGCTGGTTGGCCTAGAGCAATGAATTTTTGAAAAATGCCATTTTTTGATGTATAGGCTTTGAATTCACTACTTTGAAAAATGGTTGCATTGTCAGACACAAGCACAGTTGGATACCCGTGCGATGCAAAAATTCTTTCTATTAATGCTATGGTCCTGTAACTGGTAGGTGCTTCTTTGATTACTTCCACTTCTGCAAACTTTGATTTTACATCGACACACATCAGGAATAAATAACCTTCAAATGGACCTGCGTAGTAAATATGCACTTGTTCCCAGTTGTCTTGAAGAGGGTCCCAGGGGTGCACAGGAGCCTTGGGCGGTGTTGAGCGGTTCACAGCACAATCTTTACATCCACGCAACCAATCTTCCAATGTCCTTGTCGACGCATGTCCAGTATACATATCGACGGGCGAGTTGCTTCATTTTTGTGATCCCCTGATGAGTTTTGTGGAGCTCATTGAGAATAGTTGAATGTAGAGAGCTTGGGATGACTACTCGATCCCGCCTAAATAGCATACCATCGACTATAGTATACTCGGAGTCACATGTAGTAGGTCATTTATGATTCGTGCTAATCCTGGATCCTTGCCCATTTCGTCTTTGATTATTGCTGCAGTGATGTTCTGGCTGGATATCTGGAAAATCGTTTGCTCGCAGACTTGATTGATTTCTTCTCCAATAGAGATGTCTAGAGACTCATCTTGACTACAGGGCGGAACAGGAGCTCTAGAAAGACAATCAGCGTTTGTGTTTTCTTTGCCCGATTTATATTTGACTGAATAATTGAAGCCTGAGAGGAATGAGGCGTATTATAGCAAGCACGATGACGTCATTTGTGTGAGAGCTTCGTTCTGGTGAAAAAATCGAGATAATGGAGCATCATCAGTCATCAGAGTAAAATGAGTTCCATATAAATAATAGCAGAAGTAGAGAACGCCGAAGACTATTGCCAAAGCCTTGCGATCTAACTGACTGTAATGCTTCTCAGAAGGGTTAAGAGACCTAGATGAATAAGCGATTGGCCTTTCACAACCACTTATGACGTGGCTCAGAACAGCGGCCACCCCAAAAGGGCTGGCATCAGTTTTAGGGCCAAGGGTGATTTTGGGTCGAATGGTATAAGTACCCTGTCACTACAGAGTTCTTCTTTGATGCGTTGAAAAGCGGTTTCACAAGTTGGCGACCAATGCCATTTGACCCCCTTGCATAGGAGAGCTCGAAGAGGGTGTGTGAGCGTTGAAGCGTCTGGAAAAAATCGTGAATAATATGACACAAGGCCAAGAATTCGCCGAAGCTCATCTGAATTTTCAGGTCTTGGCATCTTTTCAATAGCTGCAGTCCTTGCTGGGGATTTGCTGTACACTACAATTTGCTTCCACTACAAACCCAAGATACTCAATTTTAGACTGGAGAAAAACACATAAATCTTTGTTAAGGTGGAGATCATGCTCTTTTAATCTTTGAAGCAGATTTCTTACATTTTTGAGACATTCTTCTTTTGTTTCACCATGTACGACAATATCTTCAAAGTAGTTTTCAGTCTTCTTCAGGCCTTTGATGATTCGACAAATGTACTCATTGAACTCAGCAGGAGCTGTTTTGACTCCAAAACCAAGCTGCAGTAACCGGTAAGTACCTCTATGGGTTGATATAGTCTGGACGATGCTGCTTTCTTTGGTAACACAAAAATGTAAGTAAGCCTTGTAGAAATCTACTTTACGAAAGTATCGGGATCTTCGCAAGCTGCTTAGGACGTCTTCTCTGGTCCGGATAGGGTAGTTGACTTGATTTAGACGTTTATTGACGCCACACTTATAGCGAACGCCTCCCTTAGGTTTGACGATCACCACGAGAGGAGAACCCCAATCACTGGTGTCTACAGGTTCAATGATTCCTGCAGCTCCGAGTTCATCTAGTTCCCTGTTGACTTGGTCCAGGAGAGCATGTGGAACACTACGCTCTTTGGGTAGTGGCTTTGCTCCTGGTTTGAGCTGGAGTGAAACTTTATAGCCGGGAACACAGCCAATTTTTGGTTCAAAGATCGAGGAAAACTCTTCTAAAATATCCTCCAGCGAGGGGGGCTGAATTGAGTTGGTAGATTGGCATGGGAGGATTATTGTCGACCTATTTGAGTTCAATGGCAAGTCCTCGTATCCACTGGCGTCTAAGGAGCGCTTCGTATCCTGTTGGTACAATCTATAAATCGTCGGTGATTTGTTTTCCATTGTAAGCAGCCTTGACAGGTACCTTATCTTTTGATTGGATTATGTTGCCAGAGTAGGATCTAAAAGCTAGGTTCAAATTCA
The DNA here is from genome assembly GCA_930367205.1 of Acanthosoma haemorrhoidale. NCBI lineage: Eukaryota > Metazoa > Arthropoda > Insecta > Hemiptera > Acanthosomatidae > Acanthosoma > Acanthosoma haemorrhoidale. The sequence continues at coordinate 107,279,234 of OV884009.1, read as the reverse complement.
TTCTCACTTAATAGGGTAAATTTGGCGCCACTATCGACCTCAAAGCTCTGTAATTTTCCATTGAGCGACATGTCAATCATGTACTTATCTGATTCATGATGGTTCAATTCAAACAAGTCAACAATAATGCCATTTTTCTGGATCACTGTATCTAATTTATTGAGGCCGTATGCTGGCGTTGCTCCAGAGCTGGTGTTGGCAATTTGGAGGGAGTGTGAGTGTATAGAACTGGATTTGCTTGATTTCCTTTTGTTTTCTGCCATCAATGATGTAATACAGACGCGTGACACATGTCCCTTCTTCTTACAAAGGTTGCAGTATAGTTTTCTCTTATTAACTCGACACTCCGACACCTGATGGTTTTCCCTTGAGCACTGGGGGCACAGATTATCGATGCTGAGAGCCTTGAAATCACGTTGACGGGGGCGGGAACGTGACCTGGGTTGATTAGAGCTTGACCTAGCTCCTGAGCGCTGGCTAGAGCTTGACATTTTGTTCACTTCACTGGCAGAGAAAGTTCAAGCTGGATTAGAACGCTGGGTCAACTCTTTACTTTTGATTCTCGATGCCTAGAGCTAAAATGTCCTGAAACGTCTTTTTGTCAGATTGCAATATATGCTCCCTTACCCAGTCATCTCGAAGGCCACGAATGAACTGCGCTCTAAGGAAAACTTCTGAGATTGACACAAACTGGTCACACTGGCATTTTACAGAAAATTCACACTCAGCTATGTCACCACGTTGAAGAGTGGCAACAAACTCTGAAATGGACTGATGTTCAGTTTGGTAGATAATAAGAAAATAGTGTTGTGACACTACTGCATTTTTCTTAGGAATCAACAAGGTCTTGAAGGACTTGACAAGCTCATCATACGAGACCCTTAAGTGGTTTTTCTGGGCCTAAAAACGCAGCTAAATTGTTGTAGTGTGAAGAGTCAATTAAAACACATAAGAGACGGGCAATTTTTGCTTTGTCTGTGACATTATCGAACCTTTCAAGGTAACAGGCAAACTTTTCATGTTTTGGATCGAAGTTTTCGAATGGAGCGATGTTAGAATAATTGACTAGATTTTCTTCAGTAGGTTTCCCGGAACGACACTGAAGTTGAGCAGTTACAGTTTCGAGGAAAACTTTCTGTTGTTCGCTGAAAGTCTTCATAAAAGATTCGAACTGTTGAGCATCCATTTCAAAGTGTTTTTATTGATGATTCGATAGAAATTAGTCTAATCCTTACCTTTACGATGATAGCGTCGATTGAAGACAAAATAACACATTTTACCGGAATTTTAATGTTGCTTAAACACGTTGGTGAGCTCGGAACAACACATCGGTCGCGATTTCGGGTTCACTCGCGCACTGTTTAAAACTCGTCGCCAATTGTTATGTTCTTTAATAGTTAAAAAAGTACACACATGTTGATAAACGTGAGAAACATATATTACAAGTAGTCGTACATAATGATGGAATGTTTTTTATTGAATGAATTAAGGCAACATGAAGGTTACAACTGATAACAAAAAGGCGGCACAAGACTGCGCGCGAAATATGAAATACACCACACATGTGGTTGTGGTAGATCTCTGAGCTGTTTGTAAATACTGTATGAATGAGCCAGTGAATGAAAAACTGTAAATATGGTATGGATGAGATCATTGATCAAAATTACTAATTGCCCAATAAGGGAGATGGTAATTTTATTTTATTATAATCAGCTTTATTATGATAAAATTACAATCTGCCTCATTGGGCAATAAGTAATTGTGAAAAATGTTTTCATTCACTCGCTTATTCATACAGTATTTACAAACAGCCCTGAGACCTCCCAAATCCACATGGTTATCACCTTCCTCGCATGCGAAAGAGGAAGCGGAGTAAATGGTAATTTTTATCGCCATGAAAGTTTTTGGTTGAATACTTTCATTATTTTTATGGGACAGGTTTTATTTTAAACATCATTGGGTTATCAAATGGAACTACCATAAAAATTATCATGCCTCCAAAAAATATACTGGTGGAGATAAAGTTATCAATACAACATAAGGTTAATATGTTTAGTAATTAAAGTTTGAAAAAAAAAAAATTACATATTGTTAATCAGGGCATCAACATTTTTATTTTCAACACCTTACTCAAATTTTTTTTTATATCATCAACTAATTAATTTATCAGTGACATATTAAATCATATAGTGTAGAAAATGCCATATTTTTCATTTCTTCCCTATATAAAATGGGACTTCTATGAAAAATTTCATGTTCTTAGCTTGAACAAAAGATATGACAAATTAAAATGTTTTCCTAGAACTAATGAGATCTATTAAGAGAATGGATGGCGCCAGAGAGTGTATTAAGCCCGAGCTAGCCAACCTAGAAGGGAGTCTGAATGGAAATCAGAGGGTCCTCAGAATATTAACCATCCCTAAGAGGTTTGTACTAATCAACATGCACATAAATCTAAAATGTTATAGACATTTCTTTAAGACAATAATGTTAATGTGATAGACTGGCTTGTACATTATACCAACTTTGATCTTATTGAACATGTTTGAGATAATCTGGGGAGACATTTAGACGGACGGACTAACCTTCCAGGAACACTTCATGATCTGGATGAAATAGGATCATCCAGAATGAGGATGTTTCATCTAACATATTACATTACTAATGTACTATTTCTGTTCCTATTAATATTGCATAAATTCTAAAAAAATAATGAATATTCTATCAAGGGAAATAGGAAAAATCACCAAAAAATTAATTGGGGTCAAAAGTGCCCTACCCGGTTTTTAGCATAATTTTCTTCACCTGGTGTCATTATTTCAAACTGCAGTAACTGTGAAGCTGCATGAAAATTCAGCACACTCCAATAATGGAAAAAAAAAAACGAATTATGAAGGAAGGACAAGTTAGTGATAAAATTAACAACAGTATTGAGGAAAACCACCACAATAGCCTGAGAATTAGCTAATACACATTTGTAAATTAGTTCTAATTGATTTTCCTATTCATTAGAACTTTCAGTCACACAATGATAATGATTTCGTCATTTTTTTTTCCATATTTTTATTGGGGAAAAAAGGTGTGTCTTATCCACTGATAAGAAAATGTGGAGTTTAGGATCCTCAGATTAATAAAGATTTGTACACTGTTTCTTATGATACATAGAAAGGCAGATAACTTTTCTTTTAAACAATTGTACAGACAAGCTATAAAATAAGTATCAATAAATAAAATAAGTATCAACTATTTATTACCTGTAAAGTATCCTTAACTGCTTCTGCGATGGTTGTTGCTTCGCACTTGACTGCTTCTGCTATAGTTGTTGCTTCACTTTTTACAGCGGATGAGAACTCGGTAATGTCTTTTTTCATGAACTCAAAAACTTCAGCAGACTAAAAAAAAAATTACTTTGAAGTTCATGGTAACTTAAAAACCATTTTTCTTACAAATATTTCAAATTAAATTATGAATGAATTAGATAACCAGTATATTCATTAGGTTTCTGGAAGAGGGAATTCATTTATGATAAAAATGACAGTTGCTGCAGCCACAGGTGTGTAACCTATCTATCTTTACAAGTAACAGGCACATTTAATATACATAATATTTCACATTCCCTAATAGGCTAATATCATATGCATATATAATTAATCTTCACTCCTAATAATTGAAACTTCACATAAAACAAAATCACACAGATCACATTTCGGTCTCAGGAAGGCCATTTTGGACACAGTAATTAAAACAACTGTGAAGTACAAATAATAATAACCATAAACTCTTATAGACATTTTTTGTTAACTATTTGGTTTACTTGGTCCTTATTATTAAACCAGCCTAATCCTATAAGACCATTCTGAATGGACTGTACAGCAAGGCTATAGGCCATTGGGACTGGTCCAATTAGTTCAGATCAAATAAGGGAAGATTCCTTCAGATAGGATGTTCTGATCACACAGAGTCCCACTCCAAAACTTTCAGGGTTCAAAGGTTATAATGTAACAACAAATATATCATTTCTTAAAAATTTTTATTAAAAAAAAAACTATCTAAAAAATGTTGTTTGCCTATTAGCACTCAAATAGGGTATCTTTAAAATTATGAGTCCAATCTAGGCCTAATAGAACCAGAGAAATTAGAGATTGAAAAAGCTTACAAAAGCCAAAAAAAAAAAAAATCATTTTTTTATTTATATCAATGAGATGAAAGCTCAACAGGATAAAAAATATATTCACATTCACACCATAAGGGAGAATGATTCCTGAAATTTTCATTAAAATATGAAATAATCAGGTTGACTCTTGAATTTTTTTTAGTTCATTTGGCATAGAATGACTTCTATATTAATAGGGTGAGTAATAAAAATTAGCAGTTAACTAGTATGACAAAAATCCAGGTGAGCAAAATCTCTTTTATTAACATCTTATCTTGAGAATTCCTGTTACGTACTTCTGTTAGATACGTTTATATTTTTAATAAACAGATCATAGCAAAGAACAAATTCTAACATTATCATGAACAACAACAGCATTTGATGGTAATCATTGAGAATATTGGTAAATTTATCATCCTAGAAGTCACAATTTAAATATAAGGGAACTATTAGGTACTCATAACAAGTGTTTTCAGAAATAATATTCATATTATTAGCCTTATCAAAATTAATTAAATCATGAATATGAGAGTGTTGCCATAAAAGTAATCTTAAAGCTCCTTTAATGTATCTAAATTCAGAAAGTTTGACTGTAGGAACAAAACATACTCTACAATCCACAAAACAACTACCTGATGTTTGAAATTTCTCACTAGTTAAAAATGACTTAAACAAAGCAAAATTGTCAGAGCAGTGCACCAGTTTACTCGTCTTCTAAACCTGGAGGTAAGTGGTGAGTACACAAATATGTCTGACGGCAAGTGCTGAACTTAGCCTAGAGAACATATTGTAACTGCTAATCCCAGGATTCCCGCAACCATGTACTTACATCTAATATGAAAAAGGATTATCTTGAAAAAACAAGTGATGAATTTTTAGTTATAGAACAGAAAATTCATAGGTACGAAATTGCTGTTGAGGCTAATGGAACAGATAGAGATTTAGTAACAAGAAAACAATCATTTTTACACACTTTATAGGAGGTAAGGATTAAGATAATATCAAGGACAGTTTGATTTTAGGAAATAAGGAGTCTAGAAGTGACAACACATCTAAATTTTTTCAACACCCAAATTTTAAATTAATAAATAATCAATTGCCTTACCTTACTTTTCGCTGTGTTAACCCAGGATCCCCACCAGCTGCCTCTAATAATGATAAAAATTGTGTGAGACAAATTAATAATTCTATGTATTGTGAGTTTAGAGTATTAATATAAATATATATTAACAACTCTAACATATCAATTTCAGATAAATGTAGGGGTCACAAAAATATATTTGTCATTTCTCTGTTTAAATTGCTTATATTATTCAACTAATACATGATAGGGATACATTAACTTATATGATACACAAAATCTAAGAGTCAAACTGTGCCAAAAACAAAGTTAGTGCTTCGCTACATCAAACAATTATCAGAAAGCAAGAATAAACCATAAAACCATAAAAATGATGGAGATAATTAATATCGATAGGTCATAAGTTTAATGATGTAAAAAAACTAATAACACAAATTGATTTTGCAATTTTAGAATATAATTGATTCCCATAAAGTTAACAAACATTTAAATTATTATTGAACTTCATTGATTATAAACTGAAGCTAAAGAATAAACTTTCTGTACATCCATTGGTTAATTAAAAGGAAAAGATGGACTAAATTAAATGATGTATTAACACATGAACAATATTATCAGGAACCAAGATGAAAATCTCGACCCATGAAAACACAAGTAACTGAGAAAAAACTAAAATAAAGTGGGTCAACACTTACTCTGCCATCTTATTGACAAGTTTGAAAAACAAAAATAACGCTTTAGAAATGAATTTTGATGAAATCACATCTGACACTCTAATAAATGTAAATACTTGTACGAAACTTATGAATTGATCAATGTATTTAAAAAATCAAAACAAACATGGCTTTTATGAGAGAGCAAGCCAAAACAAATTAATCTTCTCTTGTCAAGAGAAACAATAAACATATGTTCCGTTATCATTCCGAACCAGTGTTGCACCCAACCTCCTCCATGCGTATACATTTTTTTTTGATTATTAATTTATTCATCTTCATAGATTTTATCTTTACTGTGCGATTTAAACTAAATCGTTGAATAAAACTGACTTATTAATTATACCCTATTGTAAGTGTTAACGTTAAAATGATCCGATATCCTCCACTTACAATACCGGTTATAACTGTAATTTTTAATGATAATTGAAATGTTGTAACTATATATTACGTCTTGAGAGAAATTTCAATGTTGTACACCCACCCCCCTCACACAGTCAAGCCTTCAGTTTTTAGTCTTTAGCTATTTTTCTTTCAAAACCTGAAACCATAATGTTTTAACCGCATTATCTGTCTGTTCTCATCTTTGTGAGACCCCTGTTCGCCCAAGAGACAAAATTTGACATTTAGGTCTCATTTGATGTTGCAACGACATGAAAAATATTGCCAACACCATAAAACAGGATTAGATTTCATGAGTTAGTTCTTTAATTTGTAAGTAATTCGTCATCTTCTGACGCTTTACGACTATTACTAGTAGGCTCTGGATGGTACCCGCAACCAGCTTTCATCTCTACTGGTGTCCCAGCGACATTCAGGCTCTGATTCCAAGGAATAGTTCCGTTTTTATAGTTCTGGAATAGGAATAGGAATAGGAAACTGTTTTTCTCGACAAAATAAGCTGCTTTTGAATATTAATAACAGTTTTATGAAACATTTTCCAAAGAAAAAACTGTTATTGGAAACCAAATACGGTTAGATCTAGTTTTTAAGAACCAAGTACGTTTTGTTGGAACAGCTCGTGTCCTCTGACATTAGTGCTTGGAGTACTCAACCAATCCTATCTAATCAACTTTTCCTTTTCGAATGTGCATACTATTTGATTCTGCTGTCTACCGCTTCCGTTCAGAGATAAAATATCTATTGCATCGTTTCAATATTTTACAGTGTAAAATTTCGCTGATTATGCTGAAAGAGTTGCCGTGAAGAGAATATGTGGCTATTACGGTCAAGATTCCTTTAAAGCAGTCTAACCCGGTCCAAGTTCGGCCTTCAAGTATATTTCTGTAGCTCAATAATTGAAATACAAAATGAAATAAGAAACTTTATTTGGTATAACACACAAATGTACAATATGGTATATATGGTTACAACCCGAGAGCTTACTAGCTAATGAGTGCCCTAAGGAACCAACCCTTGAAAATGATAACAGTAGTGATAATAGTACAGATATTGGTGAAAGGTCGTGGGAGACAATTATGGAGGCCTGGGAAAATGAGATAAGTTATTGATAATTATAATAGAACTTGTCGGGTCGTCACGAGGTGGTGACTTGTTACCCTAGCCCTAGTGACGAAGTGAGGGTTGATAACCTGGACAATTGCTTCATGACGGGTCTTACTACTGTACTATCTGACTCCATATCTGATAGGTATGTGCCCCGACAGTGCACTATGTTCAGGAGAAGAGGTATAGGGTAGGTATTGTAGGTAGTTTATGTGGTCTTGGAATGACCACGAATCCACACTTGGTATCTGAGGGTAGGCTAATCCTTGATTAACTCGATCATTTTACTACTTTGTCCTGCGTCCAGCCCGACATTTTGATTTGGTAATAATTATAACCAACTCAACAGTGGAAATAATTAAAAAGAATTGGATCCTTCTTGTTTACTAAACTAGTATATTTGGTTGACACGAGGCACGCTGCTGACTCTTTGACCAAAGCCTGTTTTTGATCGAGTTTTTAATCAAAACCTTACTCATGTAAAGGGGGCTTAAAGAAAAGCATGTGCCTTTGGTATCTAAATCACCTGCTATTTTATAGTTATGATAAATATTATATATATTTTTTTTTAGTAAAATAAGAAGTATTAATTAATTAACGTAAAACGTTCATTATTATAAAGTTTTTAATGAGTTTATTAATGAACGAATTAGTTTGCAAAGGTTGGTTTTACGGTATGTACTGGTAAACTGTGGCTTTCTGACTTGAAACAATCAAGATGGCTGGACGTAAGGAGGGTTGGTTGTTCACACATGGTCAATGGCAGTTTGAAGCTGTCCTCCTTCCCAGTTGGATCGTCACTTTATTTTTCGCATTTAGGTCCCAACTTTACATTATTTAACGAAGTTTGAATAAACGGAGTTTAGAACTTTAGTATTCAATTAATAGTTTATGCAGGAACTTGGTAAATTTTCAATGACGTATTTTTGAATTACACTGAAATGGATGACTATCTGTCTGATCAGGACATTTTCGGTAAGTTGCAATTTTCATTATTTTTTGTTCTTGAACTCATATGTAAGGGAAACTACCAGTTAAAATGAATAACAAGTTTTCTAGTAATTAATATCTTGGCTTACTTTTTCAAGTCGTTCAGTAAAACAAAAATACCATCAATCATCCTGAGATTTACTTGATTATTTTATCATATAGTTTTGAATTTTTTTCTTAGAAATTAGTAAATTTGTTTAAATATATTCCTATGTGACTTTTAAGTTTTTCAAGAAAACATTGTTATTATATTGCACTATTTATGGCTATGCTGCGTTATGACTCCTTAATCATTTACTAGTATTTCTCTTAGATAATTAAAATTTGCCTGTACAGCAGTAATAATTGTGATGGAAGAGATCTTTTATATACATATATATGTAACTACTTTCTCAATAAGTAAAAAGTCTAAGGTAAATAATTAGAAAATAGTATACAAAAGTTCCTGCCTAAGTATGTAAGAAGGCTATTTTCCTTGTAAATGCATTTTTCTTTTATAAGATAGTCAATATGTAATTGACTCTACCGAATAGTCTACTCAATACTTGGGAGTAGCAAGAATTCTTAACTTCCTATCAAGTTTGTCATCATTGTTTGAGATTGGTAGTGAGCCTACGTGTTCGTGTTCATGTTCATGTTTATAACCATCAGCTGTTAGCATTTGAAATGCTGAGTTCTAAACAATTACTAGGGAAATGTTAAGTGAAACGTAAGCTGTTTCATAGGATAATTCTGAAAGAGCTGATTATTACACTTTGTTCATGCTCTTATGAATAAATCAAGTAAATAAGTTAATTAGTCATTATGTTATTGTTTTAGATTATGTGTTCATCATAGCAGTAATCTTGTAGTGAATATGCATTTGTGATAGTTACTTTGTTAGGGGTAGGGGTAAGACATTTAAAATAAGTAATATTTGTCGTGGTACAGGTCCCACTATTTTGTATAATTACTAATAATTAACATCGGTTAATTACGCCAGGAATCGGACGTCCCCATATCTCATTGGGGCTCTACCGGCTGATCTAGTCTAGTCTGCATAGTGGACAATCTTCCCAATATGTATCCTCTTTGGCTAAGCTCTTACAGTGGCTGTAAACCTTGTACAAAGTAGGCAAGGAAGCCGGCAGTGTGACCCCTAAATTAATTTTCCGAGAGCTATAGTTAGCTGATGTTAGTTTAAGAGGTTTAGTAAGAACATTTACTCGTGCAGGCTTGCTTTGTTGGTGGTACCCCCAATTATTTATTGGGGAGATCCTGAGGATGTGAGTATATTTTCTCTTCGGCTGTTAATTATCAACATATTATAAATGTTTGCAAAGAGGCAAAACCTCACCCTTATTAAAATATTTGGTGACAACACTACTTTTATGAGGAAGGTTTCACTTGCTGTTTTATGTTATTCTGGGTTATAAAGGCACTCTTCCAATCCAGTTTTATCATTGCTATCAATTGCAGGTTTTTCAGTTTACTCAATACCATTTACATTAAATGGGGGGGGGGGCAACCAAGCTGGAAAGGTCAGTGGTTTACCCTTTTTGGTTGTGTATGGGGGTTAGTGTTTTCCATTTACATTTGAGGGCAAACGTTGAGTCAGCCACTACACTCTAGTTAATGGGTTGCCTCCACGCCACGATGAGTCCCAACTTCCCAAGGGAGAGCCACAACTTTGTAAATTAGAATAAAATTAACTAATTTAAAGCTATCTGACATGGTATTTGCTGTTTGTGAGTGATGCTATTTCAGGGTTTGTTGAATATTGAGGCCATTAACTTTTACAGACCTCTGTTATAATTTCAATTTTATACTTATATATCAGGTTGGCCAAAAAGTCCGTTCGGTTTCTTAAGCGAAAATAAGACACAACTTTTAAACACGAAGTGATTTATTCAATCAATGATATAATTGCCGTCAATGTTATAACTGCCATCTCATGGGCAGATTCATAATTCCATGCTCAAAGAATTTCCTGTCTTTACTGGCAAAAAATTTTCCAAGTGGATTTTTACATCTTCTTCAGAGTTGAAGGTCTGTCTATTCAATGAATTTTGAAGAGACCGAAACAGGTGGAAATCTGAAGGTGCTAGGTCGGGCGAATATGGAGGGTGCAGCAAAACTTCCCAGCCAAGCTCCAGTAACTTCTGCCGCGTCTGCAAAGAAGTGTGCAGTCTGGCATTGTCGTGATGGATGACAATCCCCTTACGGTTGGCTAGTTCTGGACGCTTCTGGTGGATCGCTGCATTTAATTTGTCCAGCTGGTCACAGCACACATCCGAATTGATGGTCCTGTTCGTGGGCAGAAGTTCGTAAAAGACAAGAGCCCCTCCAATCCCACCAAATCGAGAGCATAACCTTCTTTGGGGTAATTCGCCGCACTTCCCCCATGAGCGTTTGCGCACCACATTGTTATAGACGATCCACTTTTCGCCCCCTGTCATCATTCTCTTCAAAAAAGGGTCATTTCTTCACGTTTCCGCAACGAATCGCAGATAGAAATCCTTTGGGCGAGGTTAGCCTCACTAAGTTGATGGGGAACCCAAGCAGCGAGCCTGCTCATGTAGCCAAGTTGATGCAGATGGTTTTCAACACTCGATTTGGATATTTTGAGGATAACTGAGATCTCCCTAGTTGTATAACGGGGATTGGTATTGACTAATGACCTTCACTTTGTCGCTGTTAATCTCAGTTGGCCGGCCAGAGCGAGACACGTCTTCTTTCGATTTCCCGATCGAATCTTGAAAACCACTTCTGGCAGACACATTCTGTAACAGCATCATCCTCATATACAGCGCATATAGAGGTGCGTCTTGAACCGAAAAATTTCCTGATCGAAATCTCAAAAACCACTTCGCCAGAAATCTTGCCAACACACGTTCTGTCACAGCATCCTCTCCATATACAGCGCATATCTTCCTGCAAGTTTCCACTGCTTTCTTGCCTTTTTGAAAATAAAAAAGCATGAGGTGTCGATAATGTTTGTTTTGGTTTTCCATTTTCAGGAAACACGCAAAATACAATCAGTCTTGTTGGAATTTTGTGCCAAACTACGTTGAATTGTCTAATATCTGACGAGAGCACACTCGCAAAGGACGAACTGAAGTTAGCTACATATTAGACTGCTTGAAGTTTCGTGACGACAAAAACCGAACGGACTTTTTGGCCAACCCATTATTTTAATTAATTATTAATTTAAAAAATACTTCAAGTCAAGTTGTTGGCAAGCCTGAAAGTAAAGGCTCTAATTTCATTTAGTCACTGGGTGGATTCAAATGATAATGTAATTAAAATTCCACTAAATATAGTTATATAATAAAAATTGGTGTATTCCACAGAATATACCGATTAGTTTTTGGTTCAATACAATGATGGGAAGTATATTAAAAAAAATAAACATGAAAAAAAGATTTTAGTTTCACTAACTTTTAAGATTTCTCAGCTAAGAAGCTAATTAAGATATAAAGCTCTGTTTTTTTTATCCATGGTTAAGGACGGTTCAAAGATATATATGCAAAAATGATTTTAAAGATATTACAAAAATTAAATTTTTGAGCGTCAACAATAGAAATCAAGTATTTAATAAGTTCCAAGCTGGTTTTAATAATTGAAATATAGTTATTAGTAATTGTTTTTATTTGTACAATTTAGTTCTCATTCATCTCATTCAATGCTAAAAAAAAATTATGTCTGTTAAGGAAAATGGGTTTTATAGTGTTCTTCATCCCTCAAGTACCGTTCTGGGGTTAATATTGATAAATATTTCTTCCTAATACCTGTAATGATGTGTATACTACCTTACCTGTGATTAGTATAAACTGCAGTACTAACAACTGACATTTATATAAGATTGATATGACAGTTTGGTTTGGACTGGTGTACTAACAACTTTCTAGCATTTACCCGTTCTATTTCTATTGACTGATTGTAAAATAATATTTTCAGCTGATGACAGCACTTTGCCACCAGAGGTAGAGGAAACAGCTGCTACAAAGACCCTGACCCCCCAAAAGTCTAGGGAAATTTGTTGTTTGAAGAAGATGATGGGCCGTGTACCCCCCCCTCCTGAGGTCACTAATCCTACTATAGATATTTCAACTATGGTATCTTCTTGGTATTCCAACAAACATCTATGGTGGGAGGGTGAGTATTATAGATTTAGGGCACATATTTCATATTGCTTTCTGGATTGCATTGCAGTATTATTAACTTTTTTTTTTTTTGTTTCAGTTTCACAAAGAACTGTCGATAGTGACGGTACACAAAGTGAATTTGACGTTTAGTAAGTACATAATAATGCATGCTATTAATAATAATTTAGATTTTGTTATATATTTTTATTAGCCATTATAAGTTAATTGCCAACCGCTGAAAGGAGAAACTGTCCAACTTTATAACAGGCATCATTACAGCTGTAAAAATGATCCTATTAGTCTGAAATTTTAAATGTATGCTTACAACACTATACTGTTATATTTCGGTTAATGTATAGTATCAAAAAGTAAGTGAAAAGTTACCCCTATATCGATTAAGACTACAACTGTGCAAAGAAACTGGAGTGACTGTTAGTGAACGAACCTTGCCTTGCAGTTTACTCACCTGCTTCTTTCTGACCTTTTTTAAGGTTTTCTGACGCAGTCGCTCAGAATAAATTAATGATTAAATGTTCTGATTTTTCCACATAGTTCAGTTTAGCATTAAGGCAGAATGTTTTTATTTATATTGGTTATGTAGTTTAGGCAGTGTAGTATGGTTATTTTAATGAAAACTAATAAAAATGAGCTCTGTGGAAAATTAGACAGGATTTCTTCCCACAAATGACCACTTTATTTAATTTTCATTCTTTCCAATCCAGCACTTATATTTCTTCACAAAAGCAATGTTGATTATTGAATAATTATGAAATTAGGTTTTCTAAGGTAAATTTTAAAAATGTATGATAATATATCTACTAAAGTATGTAAAATAATATGAAATAGCTTTAGATGTCTATTATAATAAGTGGTTCATACATACCTTAAATATGTATTTTTTTTTTCAGTATGAATTTTAACTGTGAAGAAACTGAACTACTTAAATTGAAGGTAGCAGAAAGGCTTGTATCTTCAGAAACTTCAAGTAGTTTTGTTATGCATGAGACGTTAACAAGCTCAGCTAAGAAAAGGCAAAGGAGGAATGGTATGAAGAATTTCAATGGTTAAATTTTAAATATTAGGAGGTCCTGGGTTCATCCCGAAACTGTCGCTATCCCCCCCCCCCCAATAATCAAAAACCTTTGGTTTTTACCTCGGCCTCTGCCTGCCTATTCTGCTGATTGTTCTTGATGCCCTGATAAATACTTTTATTTTAATATATACCCTTATTTCCAGCATGTCTTGACAGCCATACATGGATACAACATTTAACATTATAATCTCACTGAACAGGATGGGGAATGGTCCCATTAAGAGACCCACCTAACAAAATACAATGTTGTAACAATATCATACATCTTAAAAACTGAGTTGATAAATATATTATAAGTATGTTGGGATACAAAATGATAATTTTTAGAATATTAAAATAATACATAATGATGATGGTAATTATAATTGACTAATTACATAACAAATAAATAAGAAACTATGAAAAAAAAAAAAAAAAATTCTGTCAAAGATGAAGTATTAAGTTTTTTTTATAGCTGGATGTCTTCTTATATTTGATGATGGAGTTTCAATGTTATTTATGTGATGATGTTCAAACATATGATTGCTACTTCAACATATTGCAATTTGAGATGGTACTTAATGAATTTAATTTTGTTAAAATCATCAATTGTCACAATTTGTAAGTCTAGGTGTAGTTTTTTGTTTCTGGCGAACAAAGAGCATACATAGCAATTCTTAGAATTTTATCCTGGAAAATTTTCAGCCTTTTAAGCTTTGAACTGCAGAGCCCACCTCTGTTAAATTTTTTGTAATTTTAATAACAATTACACTTACTGCAGCAAGCAATTCTACATCTGTAATAATAAAGTAATCTCTGGTTAATTGTCATCGTGGAAACAAGGCTTAAGAACACTGCCACATTGTCTCACTGTCATGACAGTGCCACCACAACAGAAAACTGTCACTGTGTAAACCCCGCTTTACTCACACTGAAAAGGTTTGTCCCTTGAAAAATGAATTCAGAATTTTAAATAGGTAAAGAGGAACAGGGTTTTTTTTTTTAACTTGTAGAGAAGTGCCAGACTCTGTCAAACCCTTGCTGGAAGTTAGGAAATGTGACGTTTTTTCATCTTAAAGCTGTGTACAATGTATTCAGTCAATCAATGGTTTAAGGTTGAATGCTTTTACTGGAAATTAAGAATGATATGATTAGCATGAAAAAACAAGGAGAGCCGCTATTTTATTACTTATTCCAGCGACTTGACTAAAATAAGTAATAAACTTATCGCTCTATAGCTTTCTATTCTTTGTGATACTTTCCTAATTCATTGGCTGAAGTAAACTCCACTGGAAGCTGACCTGATGAGATAGGTAACTCCAAATCTTCTTCAACTTCGTTTTCTATTGAAGTGGTGTTAGTTATCTTCATTTGCATTTGAGGTGGAGAAACACATTTTATACTGGTTGGCAAAAGCATCAGCTTTTTATTTGTCACTGGTTAGCAATAAACCGTTAGGTAGCTTTCTAAAGCAACTGATCTTTAGGCTGAAGATCTGCCATATAGTTCTGATATTCGATCATTTCGAATTTGTCTAAGTTCCTTTTAAACTCCCACTCCGAGTTCCACATACGTTTTATGTAAAGAGTGCCTGGTCCTCATCCATAGTCTTACTTTAGTTTTTTCATTTATTTTGTCCCATATTTCTTTCGGCACTCTCTTAGAGGGTCAATTATTCTTACAAGAAACGTTTCACCTGAGTTTGAGAAATGGTCGAAGGATTTGTCAATAGAATCATTCAACACTAGGTATTTACGGATATTTAATTGATTTTCCAGGTTATTTTGGAATCGTTTTCTGACACAAATGAGGGTCGTTATGAGGGCTGAATAAACCGGGATGTAATCAGAGTTTAAAGCTGGTGTTGTTCTGGAATTTACTGGTAACTGGAAGTTTTTTGTTAGCATGATATCTAAGATGTCGGGTATAGTTCTGTTTCTAAAAAATAATGGCACTGTAATGTGGCTATTATGTCTGTAGCAAATATCCAGTAACAAGTTCCCACTAGGATTTGTCTTCCTACTGCCCCAGAAAATATTTTTGGTGTCAGATCTCCTAAAGCTATGGCAGACTGATTTGGTAGAAACAGATTTGCTATTTCTGATTCCTTAATTTTTTTGTTAGGAGGTTTGTACGCAGTAATTAGTGAAGGTGGATTTGTATATATGTTTATGGAAACTGCCACGGGATTTGTTATATTTGTTATTATTATTATTGCTATACACTTAGCTTATTGTTGTAGCTCTATCGGAAGCTGTTGTAGATTTTCTATCGTTGCGTACACTTCTTTATTCTGATACAGTTATACCCCGCTTACAACCCCATATGACATGAATTTGCTGCTATGCATTATTTTTTAACTGACAAATAAACATAATTACATCATACTATTAATGAAACTGGTTAAAGGTAAGCCCCTGTTTGATGACATTAAGAAAAAGGAGGAAGAATTTTTGACCATTGAATTCTAAGCAAGTAGAGGCTGGATTGATCGATTCAAACCTTAACAGCCTTCTACTTCAATCTGGATCAGGCTTCGACTTGATTGAATGAGAATCAGCCAGAGCTGACATGGAAGCAGCTGATGGATATCTTTCCACATTTAAGGATTTGGTGGACAGGCACACTATCCCCCTAATCTTGTTATCATTGTGTATGAGACAGGGTTGTTTGGGAAAAAGTTACGTTCGCGCACTTTTATTTCTAAAAATGAGCAGCAGGGCCCCAGCTTCAAAGCGGCCAAGGATCGGCTATTTCTTTTGGGGAGTTATTTTAGTGTAGATTTGAAATTAAAACCTCTTTTGGTTTATCACTCCATAAATCCTCAAGCAATGAAATTTTATTAAAAAGAAGATTAGCCTGTCATATGGACATCAAATGAGAAGGCTTGGATAACAATGGCTGTGTTTAATGATCAGTATACCTTTATACTTAAATACATATTTTATTATGCTTTTAACAGATTTGGATTTGTTAAAAGCAAATAACTAAAACAACATATTACTTGTAAGTATGTATAAAAAAAAGTCATACCCCAATTAGCGGCATTTTCGTTTTATGCGAATTCCTGAGGAACGTATCTCACGTTAAGAGGGGTATGACTGTACTCTGAATTTAATTATTTCTGAAAAGTTGGTTTTGGAAATAGATTTAATTATTAGTTTTAAAAACAGTTTGAATTCATTCCTTTTGCAGATGATGCCATGAGCATTCCAATTTAACAGTTTTAATTTATGAATTCATTTGTCATAAATGTATTTAAAGCTAATAGTAACAAATTTCAACTCCGTAGAACAATAACATTCAATCGAACAGGTTATAGAGGTATTATCGACAGCTGATGGGTTACTATTTACATTACGGACCATTACCAAAACAGGACATGGCTAATGAAGTAAAATAGATTATTATTTGTGATAAGTAAGGTTTAACTGTTAAGGTTCAGTGTTATTGAGGTTTATCAGTTTTGTAGCAGCCTCATAAGATAGATATGAAGTTAGATGTCTAGTCTATTTCCTAAATGACCTATCTGCTGCAGGAATATTACTAACTCCTGACAGCCTTGAAGGTAATGTTATTTTATTTTTTATTGTTAGATATTATGGACAGCCTTTGTAACTTGCTACAAAGTTGACAGTGCACTTAAAATGGCTTGTCGGTGAATTTTAGCAGACATTTGGAGAAGTTGTGATTTTCTTTACATTTTACATATCTTGGCTAAAGATAACAGTAATTTTTAGTATGACCTAAGTCATATGTCAATTTTTGCACATGGGGATGTCACCATTTTTATGCTTCAGCTCAAGGTTTATAACTTTGTGAAACAAATTATTAACGCAAGTATATTTTTTGCTTCTTGGTTATTAACCAGAGTCACGAAGCAAAGAGGGAGGTGTAGGCATTTTGTCCCATTTAACTATTTGTGAAACGTGGACCACTTAAAAATTTTTATGAATTAACTCGCACCTAACTTTGTTCTCAGTGTATGAGTAGAGAGCCCCTTTTATTACAAATATTTCAATTGGTTTGTAAACTAAATATATATTTACATTTTTGCTGACAATCTGTGTCAATTTCCTGCAGTTCTGAGATGTGTTTCTGGTGGTTTCAAGAAGAAAGACAATGTTGCTATCTTACTTAAACAGTCCATAGAGAACTGGGAAAAAATAGCAGTTGAAAAGGCAGCAGAGGAGAGCAGGGGTATTGGATAGGGTCCAAATTTCAAGGGATCCTTCATATCATGTTTTTATGTCAATGTATGAAACTACAAAAAGAAAGCCGTCATCGTTACAAGACATGTTAAAATAAAACATAATTCACACAAAGCTGTGACATATGGAAGCTACATTACTCAACATCCCACAAACATATACACTTCAACCATCCCAATTTATCAATACAATGTTCAACACCATTCCAATTACTCCAGTGACTCCCAATGCTCTCCAGCTACACCACTCTTATTCTGATAATTCATCACAACAAAGCAGTAACACATAAAAACGAAAAGAAGTGATAATTAAGTCAATTTTTTTATGAGTCATTTTCTGTAAACTGAGAAGCGATCATATTTTATTGGTGTTATCCTTTACTTATTGAATCGTTTTTTCTAAAACCTTTAATTTTGTATTATATTTTATGTGTTTGCAATTTTTTGATAAGTTAGTTGTCGTAAAATTAATTTTATGAGTGACCCAATAATATAAATTTATTTTTTATTTTTTTTTCAAGCATTTTCACTGTTCTATAACAAGCATACATTCAATTATTGTGGAATTATCATTTTTTAACAGCGCCAACTATTTATTTTTTCATATTATGTATTTATTATTTTTATTACTCAATTGTACCATTTAAAATAATAACTTTTTCTATGAGGACCACTCATTTACCCTTGAAGATATTTTAACTTAATATTAACTTTTATGCGTTATAAAGTCTTCTTTTTTACTTTACCTCAAAATAAATAAAACTATATTTTAAAAATTGTTGGAATCGCTACAATATATTCACCCAACATTTGTGCTCTAAAGTGATCTCTGGCCCCTGGTCTCTGCTGGTCATTGTTAGACTATAGAAGATGTTTACTTTTTTTTTTGTGTTAAAGTAAATTTGTCATAAACTTAACTAAATACTATCTATATATTTCAGGCTGGGCAAAGTCCCCTGGAAGCAGGTTGTCTTACTTAGCTAAGAGAAGAAACACATTCTGTAAGCGGACAAATGATTTATCTAAAGCTAGGACCATTTCTATCCCCAGGTATGTAAATTTTCATTCATATTTCTAATATTTTACTCTCCTTTGTTAATTAATTGTAAATAAATGTAAAATAAAATAAATAATATCATATTAGTCCAGGCACGGAGGAGCTAAAGTGGGCATAGTTTTTTTTTTTTGGTCTGGTAGATATTAATGTAGCAGTGGAAATAAAAATGAGCTTTGACCTCCTCCCCCCGCCCCTGTAATAATATTTGGTAGCCAAAAAAACACAACATTTCATACTTAAAATTTGTTTTTGGAAAAAAAACTTTTTCCCTGGTTAATCCTAGCGATAATTAGTTTTTTTATCGATTTGAAAGAAAACAGAATTTCTTTCAACATTTGTTTGAAACATTTTTTTGTTGAACCAAATATTAAACAAGATACAGATAATCAAAGTTGATCAATATTTTCTCTACTTATCACAACTTGCTCATGTATAATAAACACGGGGATAAAGGTATAAAAGCATTGGTTCTGAAATTGCAAAAATTTTATTTTTGAAAAAAAAAAAAAGACAACTTGTAATAAATATTGTAATTGCAAATAACAAAAATACTAATAAAATTTACATGTTTAAACAATAGAAATTATTTAAACTAATAAAAAACAACTCAAAACTAATATGAATTATTTCATTACAATTTTTGGCATTTTGGAAGAAAACTTGTAATAAATGTACTTAACTCAATTTTGTAAAAAAGTCACTTATGTGCACATAACCATAGATATATAAATTGAACATGGTAAAATAATGTAAATTATTTAAACTATTGCATGTTAAAAATACAAAAATACTATTGCATGTTTTTTATAATGATGCACCTTTTAAAGATGCACAACTACATTTGCCATAATTTCACAAAACTATGATTTCAACCTTATATGTGGCTCTACTTACATTTAATGATAAGGTATAGCTTGTATTTGAAATATATATCTGTGGCTTAGTTAAAAAACTGACTAACTCAAAATTTAATATGTGTCAAAATAACAATATTAAGATTCAAGACCTCAACAATTTTTTCGGGGGTGTTTCTTTTTTGACATAGCCTTTTTTTTAAATGTGTTTTCTCATGGGCAATAAAACACAATACGTTGTTGTTTATATAACTAAAGTTATTTGAAAATTACATTTTTTAAAATAAGGAAAACAATTTTTTTTTATTCATCTTCTTGATGTACTGGCTGATTGGGTAGATAATCGTCAGAGTTTTTGGATTATCAATATGACATTCATATAAATTTCTCTGATATGTAAGACATGAAATCCTTATTTTCTGGTAGATGAATTTTACTGTTATTTATTGGGGTTAGGGTGATCTACAACTCCACCATAATAGTGTTTTGTTCTGTGCCATAATAATATGCCTCATTTTCTTTTTTTTTTGTTTCTGGATATATCCATCTAGATATTTTATACAACACTTTTAAAAGAGAGTGTGCAATATTGTAGCAATCTTATTAGGAACAAGTTAATTTATTCTTCTTCAGTATTAATGTTTCGATGCACATAGTGGTTTTTTTTTTAATTTTCCTGAAATTTAAAAAATCTTTTTGTTGCATCAATTAGGAGATATCTTGGCACCATTCTGATAAGATTCGTCCAGTCTCTGGGTAGCTCAAATTTTGCAGTAGTACTTTTTTTTTATCTTCTCAAGGGCCCCATGTATCGCATCAGCTTCTTGATGATTATGTCCTGGTTTTAGGAATTTGTAACTTATTGTAAGTCTTCTTCTATTTTGATGACAATTTTCTATCAATAGGGACAACATAACAGTAAAATAAATAGTCCTTTTCGGTTAATGATATCTGAAGATAAAGAAAAGGTATATGATGCCTTAAGCAAGAAGCTATTTCTTGACCTCTTTTACCAGCTACTGATTCGTCTCTATTGTAACATGTAGGATGTATGTCCACAAAGATCTTTTGTAAAATGAAATGTTGTTTTGTAACATCAGTGTAGTGAGGCATTTTTCGAGGTTAAATGATAGAATTGCAATATTTTCAGCTTTGGGCTTTGTGTTTTATCATTTCTTTTTTCCTTTTAACCCATAGCTAAATGTTGATTGTGATGGTCTTCATGAATATTCCTTTCTTTTAACTCAGAAGTAAGTAATCATAATCCTATACTTGTCCCACTTGGCACAAGTATCGTATGAAGGACGGTGAAACGATAAATTAAATTTTTCTGCAAATATTTTTATATAAAAGGACTCAAGTTCAGGCTATCTCTTTTCGGCAATACTGTGATCTTTGTTCAACCTAAAAATTTTGGAAATATTCAAATCCTGGGTTAAATATATTTTTTAAAGTATGTGATCTCGAATAATGACTAATATTGGAAGGGAATCTGTTTGTTTTTCTATTACTGTAATAGTATGATCAGCTGGTGGTGGTGGTGTCCATCTTTCCCTCTTTTATCATCTGGGTAAATTCCATTCAAAGAATTTCTTTTCTTCCTTGCTAAAATTTTGATTTTTCCTGGGTTAATGTACAATGTATTCAAGAACATTGTATGGCAAACTTGAAATTTCTACCCCCTCATTACATAGAGAATACAATCTAGTTTTTCTGGAATCTTTTCTCCACATTTTCTTTTACATAAACAAACATGTATTTATCTGATACAAATATGGTGTTGAAAAATTAGGATTTCCTTTAGTTCTTGCTCCATGGGGATTTTGTCTTTTTCTCCCAGTGAGCAGAACAAGAACATCAATGTCCTCACTTACTATTACACCATTGTCATGAACTGTTGCTTGGGGAATAGCTGTGTTGACAATCAAGCTGTCACCATCTCCATCTCCCGGTTTTACTTGCATGCCTTCTTTTTCCAATTCTCATGTCAGTGTCAAAATTAAACATATCTTGTTGTTTTGAACTAGGAATCTTTCTTGAGTAACTACATCATTTGTCTGTGCATCAAATATTATGTCATCTGTGGTCAATACATTAAAGCGACGAATACTTTCATAACTCTTAGTACTCTACGTATTTATTTGAAGGATTGTGCTATAAAATTCAGAAACTCTCAAGAATACATAACTTAGGCTGAAAAATATCCTTAAATTGTATGGGGATGAAATTGAAACAACTGAATCATTAGACGAATTGAGATACCTGGTGTTCACAAAATCTGCCTCAAAAAGTAAATTTAACCTTGTGAGACTGCCACCTACAGAAGGTGCAGCTAAGTTTCATGCACTTTGAAGTCATCATCAGATTCAATGCTGGTTGGCTCAGAAAAATAATTCACTTGAATCGAAATGGGGAAGGGAGCAAACAGGTTCTTCTGGTCTAAGCTCAATTATGGTGACTAAAGATGTTACATCTCAGTTGCTGCTACAGTTTGATTCCTGCCGTTGCAAGAAAGGTTGCTGTGGTGTGCACTTGTTGCTCCTGAAGCAGATCTGCATTCCTCCTCAATATGCAAACAATGCAGTGACACTTGTGAGAATTTTCAGAGGTAGTAAGTAGCTGGAGATCTTTTAGACGATTAAGGATATGATTAAAAATCCAGTAGGTGTGGCACAAGCTAGATGATCTGGTGAGCAGGACTGTGATTCCTACATGGACAGCACACAGCTATAGGACAGATACAAATGCCAGGACCTTCAAAACGCCAAAAACTGGGATTACAAAATGTCAATTTTGTTTAAAAATTATTGTTTGAATATTATTTTATTAGTTGAAATTATTTTAACATGTTTAATTTTTATATGGATGGTTTAATGTATATATGAGTTTAGGTCCTTTTACAGGGTAAGAATTTTGATCAAAAACTTGAATAAACTCAGTTGATCAAAAAACTTAATTGTGTAAAAGGGCTTTGATAAATATTTTGCTTGAAATATTATATGTTGGAAATTTTTTATCAAATAGTCAGCAGTGCCTCCTGTGTAAACGAAATATACTAGTCTGGTACACAAGAAGTATCTAGCATTGTTATCCAGTTGTTGTTAATTATTTATTACTAAATAAAAATGTCAAGTTGGATGCAGGAACAAGTGCTAAAATTGATTGAGTTAATTAAGGAGAGGGTTTCTTTTTACGATCCCTAACACCTGATGTACACATCACGGGCTGCTAGACAAAAAATTTCAAAAGGGTCCCTAGTCCATAAGGCAAGTATCCTTTACTGTATATGTTTTATGTACTATCCTGTTTTATTGAAATGCCCAAAATTGTAATTTAATTAATATTTGCTGATTTAACATTTATTACAAGCTATCTTTTTTTATTCAAAAATAAAAATTTATTAATTTCACAACCATTGCTTTTATGCTTCTATGCTTTTACCCTATTTTATTTTTCTATGCTTGTAGTTAGTAGAGAAAATGTTGCACAACTTTTATGGTCTGTATTTCATTTCATATTTGGTTCAGTAAAAAAATGTTCCAAACTAATGTTGCAAATATTGTTTTCTTTCAAATTGATAAGAAGCTAATTATCGCTACGATTCACCGGAAAAAAGTTATCCAAAATTTTCGCGTTTTTATTTTGCTACCAAATATTATTTAGGGGGGAGAGAAGGTTGAAAACTCATATTCTTGTTACTACTACCAATATCTACAAGATTAAAAAAAAAACCTTTTGCAAGGTTAATTAAAGTGATCCAGTGACTGTACTCTATATATAAATATAATTTAATAAAATAAATTAAAAATAGCCCGTTGTTGGCTCTTAATAGTTTCCCTTTAAAAATGTATTTCTTTTTTAATGAGCTCCCTCTTTTTTATTTACTGTGAAGTAGTAATAGACAATATTTTAGATTAAACTATGTGTTTTGGCATTTATTGACCTAAGGCTTAACTTTTTGTTAAGCATGTCTCACAGTTTAAACACTGTTGTTTAATCTTTGAGGTATCTTTTTATCAGTTAATAAAAACTGGTTTCTTATTATTCTCTTGGTTTTTTGTGTTATTAGGGACCTTGTTGCATTTTGCTTAGTTTTGATTGAGTTTGATTTTATTTACATACAATTTTTTTCTTTTACAGAGAAGACAAAAACAAATTCACACAAACTGGACAGCTTAATTTAAAACGAGCTCTCTTTCGAAGCCCTGACAAAGGGGCTAATTTTACAACACCTGAGTGAGTATCAACTAATAATTTGATAATATGAACAAATATTGGGTAATTCCTTCCATAATAACTAATATATTTGTCTTCAGTTGCAAGTAGTGAATAATTACTTAGATTTATATATTTTTTAGTTTTTTTTAGTTCTTTATCTAAAATTTAACTGAAATTTAAACAGTATTTATTTTACTCATTTCGGTTAAACTACATATTTTGACCTGTATTAGGCTGATTATTTTGTAGCTGTTAAAGCAGAGCTTCTCAAAGAGAGAGTCGTCCTTTGAGTTGACTTGAAGATTTCAGTAAAACCTATTTTCTAACAAACCTTCATATTCTCCGCTTTTCTTGTCTACTGTAATTCTTCTACATTTTAAGAGTAATGTGTCTAATATTATTTTCAATGGCTGCTCCCTTTTCCCATAGGTAAAGCCTTGGACTAGGGTTACAAGATAACTTTAAGCTGTAATTGTGTGACAACTTTTTCAAGTGTACAGCAAAGAGTGCATCCTGAAAGGCTAAAAACAAATAAGTTAAACTTTTGCATGCACTTATACACCCACTTCACATACAAAAGCTAATGGCATATGTGTGAATATGATCAGTTTAATTGACTTCCACCATTTCATTTCCCAACCAGCACCAAACATAATTTAAATACTTAAGTAAAATTTTTTATATTACCCTCAGTTTTGTTGTCAAACTAGTCATTTCAAGTAAAGTAATATTTTATGTTCTTAACATTACATGATAATGTAAGTTATCAGCCTGGCAAAAATGTGATGTGCAGAACTAATTATTAAATTAGTGGAAGTCTGCACAATAGCATTAAAAACCAAACCCTAGATTATGTTCCATGTATGATGATTGTTAATGCTGTTTGAGGTCTTAAACAATTTAAAATACTGGGTCATGCATAATCTACTTTTAAAAAATGTCACCCTTGTGATACTTAGTGAGATGAATAAAACCCGCGAAATCATTTGATATGGGATGTCGTAGTTTGAAAGTCACCTGACTGAAGATCGGGGACATCAGGTATGAATCCCATCCTACCCTGAACGTCCTGTCAACATATTTTTTCTGTTGCAAATAACTCAAATTATCTTATTTTAGAATTCTTTTTTTTATAACTTACTTTACGAAAGTTGTTACTTTTCCCATTGTACATCTTTTGTTGTATGATTTTTCATCTTTTCAACTTGATAATTAAAATCAAGTTGATTTATTCAACCAACAGAGAATTACTAACATTATTTGTTTTGTTTGTTTTAGCCCTCGTTGCAAGCGGCAGCGGTTAATGAATATTAGTGAGATGTCTGAGAGGCCTCTTCTGCAAAGAAACCCAGATTCCAAACTTCGTCCCTGTACACGCAATCTGGGGACTGAATTCGAGAAGTTTAAATGTGAAAAAGTGATGAATCCACGACTGGTAGGTTAAACAAATTCTTTTTATTTATTTAAAGCTGTTTTTATTTTTAACTTATTTGTATTGCTTAGTTAAACATTTATCTTTAACTATTAACTCCTTTGACGTACAACGTCGTTCTGTTTTTTTTTCTTGTTCCCATATGTGATTATTCGTTTATAACGCTCAAGATACTGCTCCACAGTACTGATAAAAAAAACCTTTCAGCAAACCAATACTTCTAAACCTCATTTATTTTTATGTCAATGGTTAAGAAGTTGAAAAAAAGTTAAATTTTCATACTTCAATAGTTTTCTTGGAAAAGTGTGAAATTATATCCTTTATTTGAATAAATGAGTAATATTAAAATTATTTTGTTTTCTTTGTGTTTTTAAAATTTTAGAAATTTCAAATTTATTTTATAACGCCCTTGATGTGCTGTTCAAGGTTTCTTTCTACCTGGGGCACTCATTAGATTGATGGTCATGCTGAGTTAATGTGTTGCCTCCAATAAGCGGACCTTACATAATCGGTATTAATGTCATTATTAGAATAATTTTAATACTGATCTTGTAAGGGGGATAAAACTGGAGTGATGCCTGGTAATGACGAGAATCTAGATTTTCTGATTTGCATTCGTCAGTATTATATCATTACTCAGTTCATTGTTAAACAAGGTCTAGTCAATATAGGTATACCAAAATAGTGACTGAACTATCTTCCCAAATAGAGTTAAGTAAGACTTCAAGTGATGCAGTTGAAATTCTACCTAACTTTATTGTTACGTATGAAACTTCTCCCATACTGAATTCCACAAACCCACAAAAAAAAAAATCGCAGAAATGCTGCCTATGATAAACTGTTAGCAATTTTCGCGCAGTTAAAACCAGCGGCTACACGTGATGACATTTAAGATAAACCAATACACCTCAGTGTAACTATAGGAAGTAGTTGAAAACAAATTAACATCAAAAATATCAGGGAGCAGCGCTGATGAAGTGTACCTGCTGACCTTGTAGGTGTTTAGCAATCTCTATTGGAAAGTATGAGAAGTCAGTGAATAACCATGCCCTATGAGATGAGGTTAGTATCTATTTTAATTGTTTCCAAATAGTAAGCAATATTTTAAACTTAAAATATATATAACTTCAATTTACATTCACTATGTTACTATTTCTTTCCTAATTAATTATGTTAATAAAACCAAGAATTTTTGTAGGTCCTCCAACTGAGAACAAAGGAAATAAATTTTATGTTCCTTGAAAATTTATTTTTATATATCTAGTGAGCATCAAACACATTTGTAAAGAAAATGTTGATAGGTCGGTGGTATTACTACTGCTATCAATGGGGTTTATACTACGATTGTTCATTGTTATAGTATTCACAATATTTATCTCAAATTCTTTTGCATCCGAGTCCAGGAAGTTGAATTCTTCTGTACCTACTTCATTTGAGCTGAAATATATTTGATTAATTTCTTTAGCAAGGGAATTGTACAAGTAACAAAATGCTAGTGTAATTGTTTCAGCCTTTTTTGGTCGAGGCTTGTAATTCAGTAATGCTCCAAGTCTTGAAGGAAAATTCCCAAAAGTATTCTTCACAACTACACAAGCTTCGATAATATTTTATTAAATTCATGACTAGCCTCATTCTGAGACTTCTGTGAGTAGTATAGATTTCATTAAATTCATGCCTAATGCAAATGCCTCATATGCGACAAATATGCTCAGACAATTGTTACTTGTGTTTGGTAAGGTTGATGGTTTTGGTAAGTTCAGTGCTTTTCTCTGTAAAAGCTCTCCAAATTTTGAGTCGTACATAAACTCTTCCATCTGATATTCGCCCATTCATCCCACAACATCCTTGAAGCATGAATTCCCTTTTGGCATTTACCAACAAAAAAAAAAAATCCCCTTATTAGTAATTTAATGGAACAGGGTTTCACAGGTTTTTTTAATGGGGATTTGCTTTCAATCAATAGTTCCCAAGATTGATGTAGATGGTGAAAATTGGCACCAATGTCTCTTCAGATGATCTTGGAAACTGAAAAATAAATAAAAGAAAAATTAAACAATGAAACAAATAAAAATACAGATAATATCAAAAGCAATAAACTAAAGAGTGGGATGGCTCCAAACCAGGTCCAGACAAAAGTTTCTGAAGTTTTCATTTCATTGGAAAAATAAAATTTGCCATGTATTTTAGCTTAAAACTAATTTAATGATTTGGTTAGTAATTCATAAATATATTTTCAGATCCCCTCTAAAGAATGAGTACAGGATGAGGAGTTAAGTGATCGATCCCCGTTAGCAGCTTCTGTTGCATCAAGATCCTCAAATCCTTCCACCTTTGCTCCCTCAGAAAAAATGTTGGGCTACTGGGCTTTCGGCAAGACAGAACGAGCAGCTTCAAAAAGCAGGCTCGTTTTTGGAACAGCCAAGGGAATCCCTAGATAGTGTGTCTACTATTGCCAAAGTTTGGGGCCATGGCAGAAAAAGTTCCCATGAATGACATGGTGTTTGAGGCACTTAAGGGACTGCACAGACTCACAAAAATTAATGAAGATCCAAGGTTTGGGGCAGCCCTCCTCCAATAATAGCCATTCACACAGCTCAACATCATCTGTGAATATTTCTTAAACTCCCCAAGCAGGGATGAAGATATTGTTACACTTTTTACCAATTTTAATTGCTAAATTTTTAAAAACCAAGTTTCTGTTTACATTATTTATTATTTTTTCATTTAAAGCTAAATATAGTTATTTATCTGTGAGCAAATACAAATAATTACAATAAAAAAATATGTTTTAAAAATTTATCTTTATTTTTTCTCAGTTATCAGTTGATAAACATACCCACAATTATATGAATTTTAACCTATACAATTAGCGTATAATTGCTGCAAAATATCTATTTTCATACAGGCAAAAAAAGGACCTACCTTTATGTAGTCTTGCAGGACGTATATAAGCACTTTACATGTTTCAACAATGGCAATGCTTATTGAAGCAGGTGACATCACAGCTGAAAACTTGAGATCTTCAAAGTTTCTTCCTTTAGCTAGGTATCTCAAAGGTAGTGCTAATCTTTCACTCACTGGTAAACTTTCTCTCATATTAGTGTTATTTCTTGTCATAAATGGACTATTCCTAGCAATTTATCGAAAGTTCCTTTACTCGTATAATTTTTGCAATCGTCTTATTCCGTCACACTAATCTCTTTCAGGAAGGTAACATGAGAATACTTATCTCATTTTCGTAGCCAGCTGTTCATTTAATGTCGGCGCTTAACATTTCGTTTTGTCCTCAATGGCAAAACGATTTTGATACATGCTATTGTGTGATAATCCATTGATAACTTGTTTGGAAACTCAAAAAATACTGTTCTGGTTTTCTATGTGGAGATTATAAAAAGTAATATCATTCCAAATGATCGTCTAAGATTGAAAAGTAATCAAGTAGTAACGATAAAAGGGTTTTGAAGGTAATTACATTACAGATAATGACAGTATTACTGGTTGTGTGGGGTCCACTTTAGGCTTACAGGTTCCATTTTACCCTTGAAAAGTATAGGTAGTAAAGTCACCCATCCAACTACTAACTTCTGTTTACATTAAATTGATTTATGTGGTCTCTGATTTCCCCCCCCCTCGCTGGATTCAAAAACTAATGTGTACCTTAAATGTTTACAGAAGCAGCTATGGAACCGGACACCTCTTGCAGCAATTACAACCTCAGCAAAGATGAAGATTTTGTGATATATTTTCTGTTATTCTTATTTATTAATAAATGATTTGTTGAACACGATGGTCTCCTTTAATACATCTTAATCCCTATTGATTGGCTTCTGTACATTTATCGTTCAAACGATGTAATTAAATATATATTATCATACAATTAATGGTTTGGATGATATTAATAGTAATTCACCCTTTATTGATTTCATAATTTTCAATGAATTGTTTTTATTATCATTAATATTTAAAAGCAGTGTCTCTTAACATCTATTGATTGATATTGTTCATGGGAAATGTGAATTTGTAACCACTTAAATATGATTGTTTGTGGCACCTGTGGGTGTTTTATAAAAATATATATTGTTTTAAAACCTACCAATAAATATATTTTAATAATTTAGTAATTATATTCCCCTAAATACATTACATATTACTTATCTGGGCATAAAGATATATACCTCTATCAATGTGATATTATTATTATCATTATGTTTTTATTGTATAATAATTAATTAATTAATGACAATTTATCATTTTTCATTAGATTGATTTTATTTTTATAATGATTGAGACATCAAACAGAACTGACTTGCAAAATATCATGCTTTTTTGTAGAACACTGGTTGAGTTGCAAAAACAATTTCAACAACACTTTTGAAATTTTAATCTGCTAAAGTTCCAATAAGTATTACATATTGGTAGTCAAGACGTTAAGATCTTTGATTTGATACCATACACAGTAAGATAAAAAATATTTTTTATGTTTAATTGACGGACAACATGAAAACTATTTTCAATTGCATAAAACTTTATTAGTTATTTGCAGGTAATAAAATAATAATATCTTACCATCTCTCTTGATTAATAATGTGTAATTTTTGTTTTTGAACTATAATCACTGTCATAAAATTGTGCTCATAATTTTAACTCATTCCATTTTTAACAAAGAAAGGTGATATTTTGCATATTAATTTTGTTTAAGGCCCCTCACACTGAAAGTTAAACAAAGCTCATGGTAAATTACACATCATAATTAATAAATAATTTCTTGGTAAAAAAAGTAATTTTCTGATCATATATTGATATTAATATAATGTCTTTGTGGGAAAAGGAAAACTATCAGGACTACTAGTGAGGAGGAAGTATGGTTACCCTCCAAGAAAGAATGGATGTTCGAGGAGGTATTAAAGATAATAGAGGCTAGGAATTTAAATTGCAAGGGAAAGCCAACAGAGAAGTCAGGCACTGAGTGTCTTGGAGTGCTGAATAACTGGGTCAAGATGAACATCAGAAGATATAAAAGGATTGTTTTATTGAGGGGACAGGGACCCGTCCCGCCAAACAATTTTTTTTTTTTTTATTTAGTAATACTTAGTATGGTAAAGCAAGCAGTACACAACTCCATTCAATATGGATTAGGAGTGAATTATAGTCATTATAGGGTATGCAGATAGCTTGGCTGAGGAAGCCTATAAAGCAGAGCTAGCTGTAAGGGACCTCTTTACTCGTGCTGTAAGAGAGCTGGGAAGGAAGAGGTTAGTAAAGATCACTAAGTAAGAAGTAAAGATGATGTTAACCACAGCTGAGAAGCAGTTAACAAGGTGGGAAGGGAATTTCAGAAAATCCTGAATAGATGCGAGAAGATAAGTGACTGTCTTAAAGAAGAAGTCAACAATAAATCAATTAAAACTGATGTATGTGTAATGTATTGAAAATATGGAAATACTTGTTGATTCAACTGACAAAAGTGAAAGTTTAGGTGTATTGCTAGATCTTAAATGGGTAGGAGGCATTCTTCCTAAAGTAAAGGGCTCTGGTTTAACCTGGGCTCTTCAGAAAAGCTCCTTCTACCATCATTACTTAAAATGTGGGTGGAGGAACACCTGCCTAATTGATCTCCATTTATAGAAGTGGAATAAAAAAACAAAACATTACTCTCTGGACCAAGAAATGTACTAACAAGAATATTAAGTAATAGTCTCAGGGCTTAAATAGAAGGATAAGGAAATGGCAGGCAGGCTTCAGAAAACGAATCAGACCAGGATTTTAAGGAAGTCAGGCAACTATATATCATGGTTAAGGTTAAAATTAAATACAACAGGATGGTTGATGGGTTTCAATTTTGGATAACCCTTTTGAATGGAAGTTAATGTACATGTTGTTCGGGCCCTTAGGCAGTAAATAAGTTTTTATTAAACTTAATTTTTTTGTTTGAGAGGATTTTTTTATGATCGTAATTATTTTTAAATTATAAAGTTATTTTCTTTCCTTTTCTGATTGTTTCGGCTGGAGACAATTAGTATATAAATAGTGTATACATCAACAGACAGAGGAAATAGCTCGAAGGATTATACAGCTCGAAGAAGTAAATAAACACGTCTTTGCGTATTAGAGGACAAGGCTTTAGGTCTGAGCCTGTTTTTAGTCAGTGATGAAGATAACTCCATACCGGACGGTTCCCCTGCGAACACGAAGTCGCTGTTTCTACAACTGAACTTCTCGGCCAATCTGCCTGTTTATCTCTCCATGCACATCGCCACCCTGCGGTTGACTATCCGAAGATCACCGTCCTGCGGCTGCTATCCGAACATCCAGCGTATCGTGACTATAAACTTTTCGTAATTTTTATAATTTAATTATACTAACAATTATTTATACTAATATTCAGGCCTGGTTAAGTTGCTGATCAGTAATTTTGTTTTGTTTTGTTTTTTAATAAAATGAATTGTTATTTCTTTAATATTTTAGACTAAGTTTATGAGCTAGCCGACACAATCAAACCTCTAGCTTTTCAAGACGTAACCGGCGCAATTTTCTGGCGTTTGGGGACTTCTTAATTTTTAAGAGCCCTAGCGCAAACACATGTAATGAAACTAGCGATAACTTATGAAGCTTTTATTTAGTTAAAACTCAGTATGATATAAGAGATATGAATTTGAAAATACAAAAGGTTATAACAATGATAATTACTTGATCTCAAATAGAATACCACATCCCCCCTTTTAAACAAGCTATTAACGCAGTTTATCAGGACATACAAAGTCTTTAAAATAGCATGGTTTCTCTATTATCCTTTTGTTCTGTTGTTTTCTGGTCTTTTCTCATGAGTTTTCTGAAATAGGAGTTGAAATATCTTTTTGAATAAGAGTTAATGTATCGTTTAGGACGAGTGGTACAGGTAAATCTTCCTCAGGCGGTTTTTATTCGTTGGATAAGGTCATTCGTTCATAAGACTCCATAGAAGGTTCCTCATTTTTATCAAGTGTTTTCTCGTCCCCTCGAGATAGACTCTCGTCCATTTCGATGCTTTATTAAGGCATATTGAGGATTTGCTTCAATTAATTAAACCTCCTCCATCAAGTCACCGTATTTGCTAACAAGCACTGGTTTGGATAGGAAAATAGGTCTTGGATTTAGTAACCTTAACCGTAAGGCAGGGTATCCCCATTGATGGTTCAATGGGGATGCCTATAGCATCTTTCATGTGGTGTGCAGTTTAGCGATGTACGCAAGAGATACCGTATTGTATGAAGGGATTCCATAAGTACTTTTTCCCATTTTGTTGTCTCGAGCTTTCTCGACTCAAGAACAAGCAATACTGTCCTCCATATTGTCTTATTGAGTTTCTCTACTTGCGAATTCCCCCGTGGGTTATACGGCGTTGCTTGACTTGTAGCTACTACAGGAATGCAAGAATATTGTCAATTCCCCAGAAAGAAAAGAAAAGATGTTTCTCTATCAGAATGTATTAATGCAGGGTATCCAAAAACTGAAAGCAATTGTGAAAGGCACTGAATGATAGTGGCGGAGCGCATATCTCTACAAGGAAATACGAGTGGAAAACGAGATTATCATCAATAATGACTAGAATATACCGATTTAACTTCCCACATGATAAAGGATCTTTGAAGTCTATACTTAAACGTTACATAGGAGAGGTGGCTTTGATGGGTTGGTTGGAGGGATGATAAAATCTAGGTTTAACGTCAGCACAAATCGTACAGGCTGAAGATACTCTTCTCACTTCGTCAGGGCTGGAAGGTAGATTTTCGCTCCTGACCCAGTGATACATTCTTGTCGCTCCAGGGTGGCAAAGAGCTTGATGGAGATCAAATTATTTGTTTTCACAGGCCACACCGCTGATCCTAGAGAGAGTATCGGCCTTGTTATTTTCTTTTCCTGAGCGATAAATTATATCGAATTTAAAGGGAGCCATTTCCAATTGTCAGCGCATTATTTTTTTATTTTACTCGAGTGTTTCCAGTTAAATATAAATAAGACTGCCTGCTGATCAGTTATAAGTTAAAAATGTCGACCAATGAGGTGTATCTCTATTTCCTCAAGCATGCTAATTCTGCAGGAGCCTCTTACTCTATAGCCATGTGATGCCTTCTTGTTTTCGAGAAGGTTCTTGAGAAGAAAGCAGCAGGTAGTCCATATTGGCGCGATGTGGCAACCAAGGCAACATCAGAGGCATCAGTTTCTACCAATGAGGGTAAGTCTGGTGATATGTTTATAACAACAGGATCAGAGATATCTTTCATGATTATGGCAAAATCGTCGACTGCTTTTGGAGACAGTAAAAAGTATATGGTGTTACTAATTTTTTTATTTTATCCGAAAATCGGGGTACCCACTTTGAATTGTGTGCAAAAAATCCTAATGTACATTTTAGTGAGTAGTGTGTCCTCCGGCAATGGAGGATCCAAAAGTGGTTTCAGGCGTTCTGGATCTGGTCGAATCATTTTGTGTGATATAAGATGTCAAAACAATGATATTGTGGTCTGATTGAATTTACATTTGTCTTCATTTATGCTGAGTCCATATTTTTCTACAATTGCTCTTTGAAAGCAAGCGACGTGGTTTGTAACTCCAAATGGTACCCTGTTAAATTGGTACAAACTTAAATTGGTTAAATTGACCAGTGAATAATCTTTAGTTAAATAATCTTTGTAGAGGAGAGTCTTTTAAAAGAAACAAAAGAAAAGCTTTATTATGAAGTACAGTCAAAACACTGCTATATACAAATATTAAGAAGTTAACGATCGTCAACGAAAAACGAGAAGAAAAAGGAAAGAGGTTGAATGTAGTTACTGAACTAGAGTTGTCACAAGACTGTTTTTATTTGAGCCTTTTAAAGCCTCTCTAAATACATTCGGGATGTTTACATCCCGATGACTTAAGGATTAGGCTGGCTGCCTACGACGTCCGAACATTAACTCCCCCCTGCCAGTTTACGCATATCTCTTCGTAAACTCCAAGGTCCGCCGCACGCAGTACACAGCCTGTAATCCCTTAATCTCTCAAATACGTTCCGGAGGTGTTGAATATGTTCCGATTCCGTTCGGCTGAAGATCAGCAGGTCATCCATATAAATTTGGCACATATTTTCGTCCATTCCTCTCAGAAGTTCGTCCATGAGACGCTGAAAGGTTATTGGAGCATTTTTGAGACCGAATGGCATTCTCGTGAACTCAAAATGCCCTCTTTCAAACGAAAACGCCGTTTTATGTTGGTCATGCGCAGCTAGTTTGATCTGATGGTACCCTGCTTTTAGGTCCAATGTGCTAAAAATTTTTGCACCGTTTAGTCTGTCTAGGATGTCTTCGAACCGTGGGATCGGATATTTTTCGTCCAGGGTATTATCGTTAATTTTCCGAAAATCCACCACGACTCAGTAGTTTTCCTCACATTCTCCCGGTCGACTTTTCTTTTTCACTGCCCACAAAGGGCTATTATACGGAGACGTGCTATCTCTGATAATACCTTGGCGCTTGAGATCCTCGATCTCCTTTCTAATGTGTTGTCTGAGCGCTTGCGGATACCGCCTCTCCTTCACATACGTCACCCGCTCTACTTTTAACGGGATCTCATGTAGCGTTTTCCCCGTTGCTCCTAGCTTGTCCCCTTCAGCGAAAAAAATATCCCTAAACTCGCTCCGCAGACTCTCCCTCCAATCCTCCACTCTCTTAACCGCTCCTATTTGCTCCGTTTCGCCCCTTACACCCCCCCGGCTTCGATAGGTTCGCTTCCCTATTTTGATCCTCCAGTTCTCACCCTCGTTTTCGATGCGCGCGCCTATTTTTCCCAGTAAATCACACCCCACTATTATCTGGTATTCCCGTGGCATGTCTTCCACGACGTGTACTTTTATGTCACCCATTACTTTCGCCCATTATTCCAGCCCCACGACCGCTTCTCCCATTACTTCGCAGGGTCCCCCAAGAGTAAGTAATTTACACTTACATACCTTGATCTGGTGTGCCCTCTCTCCTCCACGCAACCTCTCTAACGCACCACGAGATATTATTGTATTGGTGCTGCCAGTATCAATGAGGCACCTCTCCCCCTTCCCGAACTCGATAATTGGCAAACCACACATTCTTTCCCGCACTGTATTGCACCTTAGGATGCGGTAGCCTCTCTGCTGCCACTCTCCTCAGGCCTCCGTACGCCGCTCCCATCTGCGCAAGGGATTCTTCTGCCACTCTCGTCGTCTGCTCCCGCTGCGCTTCGACTCCTCTCCGTCTGTCTCCGACGTCCCTGATGACTCTTCGCCCGATGATCCAATTTCTCTTGGTGTCGCGCTCCGCCTCTCCCGGATTTCCTGGTTATTCACCTCCATTGGTTCTGCTTTGTGAAATTCCCTTCTACGAAACAAGTATGGACATTGTCTTGCTATGTGTCCTTCTTCCCCACACTCAAAGCACTTAGTGCGAGGGCACTGAGCTACCAGATGTCCCGTCTTTCCACAACCATGACATTTCCTTTCTTCTTTCCGAGGTGCGTACCTAGGCCTCGTCACTCCCAATCTTCTCTCTCTTGTCACTCCCCTGTCTCTACCGGCAAACGGCGTTTCCTGTCTCCTCCACACTGCTTTTGGGGTCCTGTTTCTCCTGTATGGGATCTGGCTCCAATCGTTGTCATCTTCGTTCATTTTTACTTCTTCTTCCCTTGCGCTAGCATCTATCATCGCCTGGGCGCATTCGAGGAACGATCGCTCATTCGGGAACCCTTCCTTCCTTCCCGTCTCCTTCGCTAATTGTACCTTTAAGATTGTAGACAGGAATCCCATCCTGCCCTCCACTTCATCGGCGCTAGTTGTCTCCCTCATTTTCTCATTTATTTTATTGTAGCGGACAACCAGGACTGCAGCATACTGTCCACTATTCTGTCTCGGAGATTTCATTTCTCGAAACATTTGGAATATATCCTCCTCTGGGGTCCATCGTCCCCCCCCCCATATGCTTTTTTCAGTCTCGTCTTTACTATCTCCCATGGGGTTTCCTCGTCCGCCTGTATCAGGTTCAGCACCTTCCTTTTCACCCTGCACACCAGGTCTGCCTTTATTGACTTAGCGTCACCTGGGTCGAGTAACCCTTCGTCCATCTTGGCTTGTATCCTCTCCATAATCCTATCTCCACCTTTGAGAAAATGATTCAACTCACCTATTTCCCCAGAAAATTTTTCGAGGTCTGAGATCATTTTCCTCATGTCCTGTGACGTCACTGCCCGCACCTTCATCCATGCCAGTGAGTTCGCATGGGCTTCAGCCATGGTTTCTTTAGGTAACTGTGGAACTTCAAACACTGCCGGCCGCAATTCCACCATTACCTACTTTAATTAAATCACACGAAAGTGAATGAGAAGGAAAAAAAAACCAAAACCAACTCGCACGTTAATGACTCGAACCCACTCCGCTCCCGGGTTTCGGCACCAGTTAACGATCGTCAACGAAAAACGAGAAGAAAAAGGAAAGAGGTTGAATGTAGTTACTGAACGAGAGTTGTCACAAGACTGTTTTTATTTGAGCCTTTTAAAGCCTCTCTAAATACATTCGGGATGTTTACATCCCGATGACTTAAGGATTAGGCTGGCTGCCTACGACGTCCGAACCTTAACTAAGAGATCAGTTAGAACATACTGGGTGGAATGTCTAGGCACAAGTGGGATCTGGGGTTAAGCTGAGACATATATGTATAAGAAAAGGATACGATTCTGGGAAGTAGGGAGGTCTTGGAAGGATGAGGTTGCTTACTTAAAAATAACAGGGAACCATCAGTGAGCTCCGTGAAGTCACGAGGGAGGTACACAGTTCTGCTCAGGCCCCTTCTACTTGTTCTTAGTATTATAAAACTTATGACTAGTCGATTTTTATGGGACTCATTTTCTACGATGATCCCTTCTAGAAACACTCTGTAAATTTCATTTATTATGAATACTACGTCAGTATTAGAATATCGTATTGACTTAGTATCTTTCGGCTCACAACCAGAGTCCAAATTTTGAAACAGGTGGGGCGGTTCCACATTAGCATTGGCTAAAGAACAGATTGATAGTGAAGATTTCTTGCCTTCGAAATTTATTTCAATATTAGCATGCTGCTTTAGCAGATCATGATCAACCAAAAGAACAGCACATAAGTCCTGAAGAACAGTACATTTAAAGTTAAGATACGTATGACTTTGTATGACAAGATTGACAATGGCAAAGCCTTTTATTCCAAAGGGAAGTTGTCGATGCCATGGAAACATTACCTACTTCAGGGCCCCCGTTAATGTTATTTTTATTGGCAAAACTCTTCATCTATAAAACTGGTTGAGCTTCCTGTCTCAATAAGAAATCGGGCAGGAATGAGGTTAACGGTAACAAGGCCAACTGCTTTTTTGAGAACAATGAGTGAAGGCCCTGTTACGCTAGATAAAAGAGTTGCTGACGATACCGAAGTAGAAGTATTGTAATGAGGCTTAGAACGACAGACTTTTGAAAAATGTCCATTTTTCCTACATCGGTGGCATGTACTGCCCTTAGCAGGGCAAGGGGGACATGGATGTCGATAACCTACGCAGACAAAAAAAAATCCCTTTTTGCTGAACTACAAAAATGATTTTGGTCTCGTCCAGAACACTTCCAGGGTTAGAAAATTTAGGAGCCGAGTTCGTTAGTCTAGTCGAATTGACCGTACAGGCGTAGTTTGACGTTTGGTTACATTCAGCATTTTCTTGTGCCATTCCCAGTGCCTGGTGCCTGTACCTGTCTAATAGCATCACCCAGACATAACCTTTTGTTTTCAAGCACTGTAAGGCCGTTGATAAATGAATCCCGAATGTATTGGTTCCTGTGCTCTGCTGCACTGACGTCTTTGAAATTGAATTGAACAGTCTCAAGTTAGAAGTTTTAAAATCTGAATAAATTGATCAATCATTTCTCCTGATTGATGTATTCTGACTACCAGTCTTTTATGAGTTTAATTCAGCTGATCTACAGCATCTTGATACAATCACTTATGATTTCAAAAGCAATTGGAGAAAGATAGTTTAATAATACCTTTAGTTTATCTTGTTCGTTGGTGAATTCAGAGAGAGACAGAAAGTTTTGAAAATTTGTCAGCCAATGCGTCCATTCTTTTGTAGCACTTGGTGAGTCGGGTATCCGGTCGTAGGAATTTGTTCATAGCGACACGAGTACATCGAACTTGTACTTCAAAGCTAACGTGTTTTAACTAAATAAAATTGCAATTAAACTAGAGATCATTTCTACTTTATAAAGTATATTTTATTTAGATAAAACTCAGCATGATATAATAGATATAAATTTGAAAATACATAAGGTAATGAAAGGTTATAACAATTATCTTTACTTGATCTCAAATAAAACAACACACATGTTAATTACTTTACAGAGGAACTTTAGCCTGAATTCTCCCTGTTTTAAGCTATAATTCAGTTATTTATATCTGCTATCAGTCAATAATTAATTGCTGTAAATTGTAAAAGAAACGTTTACAACCGTCATTTGCTTTTGAATTTGTTTTTAAGCGGGCCATCTGTTGGAAGAAGTTCATTTTGAAAGAATCCTTCGATTGGCTACCGACAGAGCACTCCCTTAGTGCTTCATATCTCGTTTCTTGAGCATTGCGCATTCATTTTCACAAACAATATTGAGATAATTTTAGCACAGCCAATATCATGAACGTTATTTTCCCTTATTCACATGTACCGCTCTCCATGCTTTCTGTATTGATCGCACCATTTATCAAGGCTCAAGCGGGCTAATTGAAGGAGTCAGGTGGCATGGTTTGACTTAACTGCCGGAAAAAGGAAGGAACTATCTTTTCCAGTAGGTAAATTGTTGGAGGTTGCCTCATACAAAATCATCTATGATATTTGAATTGTTCGTGTGCAGTTTCAGGAAATTGAAAAAGTATGAATATAAATAAAATTTATTGGTTAACTTAATCTACGTCAATTGGCATTTCTTAATGATCCTACAAGTAAGTATAGCTCTAGTCAATAACACATATACTGAACACTTTAATTAGTATAGTAAGGCATTAAGGTGCCTCCAATGTTAATGTGTACATTTCGATTATTAAATGTAACTAAGAACCAGAGGTATCTTATTATAATTTGTGATAGGTGACTAGCAGAAGATTATAAAGGACCTTCTTTAAACATTTTATTTATTCAACTCTGTCAAATGTGTTATATATATTATACATTGAATAAAAATTGTGTAAATGAACAAGATTGGCCATCTCACCTGTTCCCCATTACAGTCCTCCATCTGGTTGAATACTTAGGGCTGGGGCACACATCCGACTTTTGCTGTGGTGCAGTACATTAGGGATATCAAAACGCCTTTTCATAAAACCTCACTGGCAAACTGCATCAACATAGTTGCTGCTCGCTGCTCCACATCTAGATGAAACATAAAACCTTTATCATTTATATATTGCAATACCTATTACAGTGTTATATATGAGGTGTACACAATCCTTCAAGTTGCTTGTAGTGGACTTATGGTGTAGTATTTTTTTTTTACATAAATTACACGTAGAAGAACACAAGTCTTATCAAAAAGTGTATTCAAGGTACACAATAAGCTTGATTGTTCATCCAATTTAAACTGATGAAAACCTTCTTCCGTATCAAGTACTGTAAAATATTTTCTATCACTCAGATTCACTGTTAACTCTTCTTAAGCTAGGATAGAAAATTGCTTTCGTATGAGATACATATTCAAGGCAATGGGGTTTAAATAGTCTTAGATGTTTTAAGTGACACGAACCTGGTAACACTACGTTGAGAGAGAAAGTTGTAGATTTTTATGAATTCTAACCAACCCACATGTTGTGTGTGTTCCCTCTCATGTGTTCAATGTTTTACCGTCGTGCAATAAATTGTTATATGTGAAGAATTTTGAAATGTGAGAGAGTAGAAGACCGATGACCTGGCAATACTGGCTGGAGAAAGTGAGTGTTGGAAACGTAGCAGTG
This sequence comes from Acanthosoma haemorrhoidale, assembly GCA_930367205.1. Lineage (NCBI taxonomy): Eukaryota > Metazoa > Arthropoda > Insecta > Hemiptera > Acanthosomatidae > Acanthosoma > Acanthosoma haemorrhoidale. The sequence goes on along the minus strand of OV884009.1, from coordinate 107,238,826 downwards.
GGTTATGGAGTAGCCGGTATATGATCAGTGAGCCACCTAATTATTTGCGAATTGATTCTCTCAGGAGATATGATGAATATGGCTTATTTCCCCACGATGAGGTAACAATTTAGCTGGTTATATTCCTATTATTTACACTACATTTTACTTATAAAATTAATTGATGAGTTATTTCATCATTGGCTGTCATGTGTGTTCATATCGATTATTAGCTAGTTGATAGTCTACCGCCGGCTATATGAAGATATTTCTTGTTACGTTATGGAGTTATATTACGAGTTATGGATGGTTACGTCAGAATTCAAAGAAATCGGAGGGTTTGCTTGCGAGCTCCGTTCTTTGCGTTTGGCTGTGCCCTGTCTGATAGATGATACTCTATATGTATTGATATTGTACATATTCCTTAATTTTAGCCACTGCAATCACTACAGCCAATTTACTTATTTGCATGTGCATGCGTTTAATGCTTCAGCTTTATCTTCACAATTGCGTTGCTTTACACACCAAAACACCCAACACCTGAGTATTTGGATTGAACAAGTGGCTTGTATAATATGGATTTCCACACCGGGGAGATAGAGAAAGAATTTACCTGGTCTTGCACCTCTGCCAACAATGTTCCTCTTACTTCTCGTTGTTGTGGCTCATCATACCACCGCTTGACAGCACCTTTAAGTTATAAAATTTCAAGCTAATTAATACAACAGGAAAACAATAGCTCGCAAATAAGGCTCCCGATATGTATCATTAATGAGATTTAATTAACGGCACGATGGCTACTCACGGGTGACTGAGACCTCGATTAGGTTAGTCACTCTAGCCCCCACTAGGTGGCATGAGACTTTGCCCAAAATGACGTTATACTGGTGTGAACAGTTGGTATTGTTTGGTTTAGTTCGTACAGCAAAAGAACCCTGGGAGAGTCTCACCGCTGCTTATGATGATAATGGATGATGACGTGTCAGGCTACTAGGACCCTCATCATAACCAAACTGGCACATTTTTGTCTTTGCCTAGTACAAGTTTAGAAAACGGCTCTCAGTAGAACCACCTTGGAGGGAATAACTACTCCTAAATTTGTTGGGCAGCAAAGGGGACAAGAAGTAACCTGTGCAATATGTATGGACATATAGCCCGAAACTGCGATGTTTCCTTTGATGGAATACATTCAGACTCTGGAAAGAAACAATGCTTATATAACTTACCTCCACATGTAAGACATAATTTCCATATTCCCATGGACATATTCAGCTACTGAGCCCAGAAACTCCTAAAAATATAAAACATATGTAGTTGGGTGGGCTTATTTTTACCCTTCCAAGGAGTTACCTTTCCGAATACTCACTCCGACCTTGACACATCTTACTCAGTGCCTTATGCGTTAAGGCAGCAAGTCATGGATGAATTAAAAAGGCTAGAGTCCGAGGATATTATTTGTAAAGTCAATTTTAGTCAGTGTGCTAGTCCTCTGGTCGTGGTACCGAAGAAAATCGGACTGTTACGACTGTGTGTTACGACATTTTTGACCTGACTATTCTAGGGTGACCCTAATGTATTATATTTAAAACTTAATTTTTTTATTCTCCCGGTATTAAAATTTTGTCCCCATAAAATAAACAATATTTCTTTTTTACCGATAATTCTTGTCTGAAAAAAAAAAAGTTTAATTCAGGACTTTTCTTAAATTTCCAGTTCTGACTTAAGTTTTCGATTACTTTTGATAAAACTTTATCCGACTGAGTAACTTCCACTACTGTGTCATGTGAAATTATAGGGGTGGCATGAAAGAGAAAATTACACTCCTGATCTGGTAAAACATTTGGACTTGAATAGACGTGACAGCACATCTGCTTGAGGAATGGACGCCCCCTTTGTATAGAATATTTCATAATCATAACTTGACAAAATATTATCAACCGGGACGAGGCGTTAACCGGGATATTTTTTGAGTCTGAACATAACGATTTTAACGGTTCATGATCCGTACAAATTACCAAATGACGCCTAAACAGATATTGATGATATTTTTGCACCCAATGATGACTGCTAACACTTTCTTAAGAAGCTGACTATAGCCTTTTTTTGCGTGGCATTCAACGTAGCCGATTCAAACGCTATTCTTCCCGTCTATACCTTGACTCAAGACCCCTCCGATCCCGTACTGTGACACGTCCACATTCAAATTTAATTGTTTTGCTGGATCATAAAAAACTAGTAACGACTTTTCCGATATTTTTTAACGCCAACTCACATTCAGTTGAGCAAATATAAGGTTCATCTTTCCTCGGCAACTTATACAGAAAATATAAGTTCTAAGCTATCAGGACACATTTTAATAAAATCTCTAAAAAACGATAACATAGATGAATATGACTTGACTTGAGTGAAATTTGTTAGTACTGGACAAATAGCAATTTTTTCTATTTTATCATTTGACGGTTGTTTGCTAGCCGCAGATATGTGAAAATCCAAAAACTCTAAAAGACTCTACTCCAAACAGACTTTTATCTAGATGTATTTTTACATTGTACTGTTCCAAAATTTTTTGTAGGTTAGAGTTAACAAATGCTTATTTAAAACTAGAAGTTTAAGAAAACAGTAGAAAATCGTCAACGGTAAATACTGTGTGTGGGTTGACTCGTTACAAAAAATTAGATTTTGGTTTAGCGACTGGTCCAGTGGTTTTTCAAATGGTTTTAGATAACATTCTCGAAGATACTCCGAATTGTTTAGCTTATTTGGATGATTTCTTAATTGGCAGGACTACGAGGGAAGATTGTATGAGAACCTGCTATTTAGTGTTTAAAATTTTGGAACAGTAGAATGTAAAAAAAAAATACATCTAGATAAAAGTCTGTTTGGAGTAGAGTCTTTTAGATTTTTTGGGTTTTCACATATCTGCGGCTAGCAAAAAACCGTCAAATGATAAAATAGAAAAAATAGCTAATTGTTTTCCCCAGATGTACGTTAACGGCCCGATCTGCCATCCCTTCATATGCCACTGTCTCCGACCAGTTGTGCGTTCACGCGCGTAAACCGAATAGCACTTCAAATGGCGCGAACCCTGTTGTCGCATGGATAGAGTGGTTATAAGCCGCCACCGCCATCGGCTTTGCTTCCTTCGCCTGCAGACCCTTATCCACCTGATACACTCTTAGATGGTTGCTGATGGTGCCGTGGAAGTGCTCAATGGCTCCCCTGCTGTTAGGGTGACCGGGGGTGTTGACATGCCACGTTACGTCTCGCTTTGCCATCTCTGCACACACCGTTTCGTTGTCGAATTCGCACCCCCCATCCGAGGAGATCCACTCCGGCATGCCTTAAACGACTGCCACCATACACCTAACAAACCTACGATCCAGCCCCAACTGTTCCTTCTGCCAGAGTTTTTTTGATTGTTGCATTGCCAACGAACAAATAATATGTTTTTCCGGGCTTCGTTGCGTCTTTCAGAGCACTACAAATCTGATCCTCTCGGAATTCCAGTGGTGACCAGATTGTAGTAATACTACTTTTCCAGTATACGTCATACGTCGTCATCAGCAATTGTGTCGTCTTCGTTTTCCAAATGATCTGGTGACGTTTATCATTTACCATGCCCTCGATTGTCTCCATTTCCCTGGGTCGTTCCCAACTCCTCTGATGCAGGTTTTCTCTCCCGGTTCCATCTTCCTGTTTCCCATCCCTCTCGGCTTCTCCCGGCATCCATTCTTCTATGAACTTACCTATACCGCCCGACGGTTCCCCCTCTTCCACGGCGTTCACCATAATGGCACGCGACAGCCAATCTGTCACTATGTTCTCTGTCCCGGGCTTATACACGATTTCGATATTGTACTGCACCAGGAACTCCTTCCACCTAGTCACCCTTGCGGACTCATACATTTATCCGACCCATTGCAGCGGCCTGTAAGCACCCCAAATTTACTTCCGAATACGTACGGGTGAATAGCCCTATAGCCCATACGATGCCGAGCAATTTCCTCTCCAGCTCACTGTACCTCGCCTCCGTGTCCGTCAGGTGTCTGCTGGCGTATGTCACCTGTCTCTCTCCACCAACTCGCTCCAAAGACACCACCACCCCCAACGCATATTTACTGGCATCTGTGGTGACAGTAAACTCCGCTTCGAAGTTCAGGAACACAAGAATAGGTGCTTCCTGTAACCCATCCATGCAACGGCGAATGCTTTGTTCCATGCTCGGTTTGATGGTGATGAGCGCCCCCTTTCGCAACAGGTTATTTATGGGTACCAAGCACTCAGCCATGTCCGGGATGAACCGGCAATAGTAATTGAGTGTAGCTAGCAATCTCCTAATACCCTTAACATCCCTCGGTATCTCCATCGTCCGAATTGCCTCTATCTTCGCCGGATCGAGTTGTATCCCCTCTTGCGAGATTGTGCGTCCCAAAAAGTTTATATTATCCCACCCCAGTAATGACTTTTCTCCCGACAATTTCAGTCGGAATTCTCTCACTCACCGGAACACTCTCCGTAGGTGTTCGACATGGTCCTCTTCGGTTTGGCTGAAAATTAACAAGCCATATATATAAATTTGACACATTAACTCCGATAAACTAACTTCCCCAGTTTAATTCTCTACTTCCTTCCTTCATTCTTAATCCGCACTCCCACCTTTCCCAACAAATCACACCCTGCGATTATTTAGTACTCCCTCGGCATGGTCTTTACCACATGCACCGTTACCTCTCCCCCTACGTTCATCCATCATCGTAACCACACGACCGCTTCCCCCCCATTACCTCGCAGGACCCTCCCACAGTAAGCAATCTACACTCACATACCTTAATCTGGTGTGCTCTCCCTCCTCCACTGAACCTCTCTAGCGCAATACGAGATAAAATGGTGCTCGTGCTTCCTGTGTCCACTAGACACCTCTTTTCCTTCCCAAATTTTATGATCGGCAACTCGCACATCTTCTCCCGAATTTGATGATCGGGAACTCGCACATCCTCTCCCGAATTGCGTTAAACCTTAGGATGTGGTCGCCTTTCTGTTGACACTTTCCTCAGGCTTAAGCACTGTCGGTAATGGTGAACAATTGTCGGAGGTCAACAATTGTCGGGGGGCGTCACTAGGGGAGTGCCTGATCACTTTAGCCCAGGTGACAAGTGCGGATTGCTGTAGTTAATAACATGGACCATGTTCCATGTAGGCGTTAATATCTGACTCCATTTATTGATAGGGATGTGTCCCAACAAGACACTGTGTTCAGGATGAGGTTCATAAAGAATAAGACCAGTTTTCAGAGTTCAAGCGAGAGATTGGCAGCGTAATAGGTACAAGTCGTCAGAGGTCTGCTAGAGGCTGTGAGGCAAAGTGCCGTTGTAGAGGTGTGGTATAGAGAGAGACTAGCGGAAGATTACCAGGGCCTACCAGGGCCAAGTGCCCCTGGTGTAAAGTGACCAGAAGTGCGGCTGTGGAGACTAAGAAACAGTGTGTAGAGTGAGCCTACCAGGGCCAAGTGGCCCTGGTGTAAAGTTACAAGTAGTGTGGCTCAGGAGACTAGGAAACAGAGTGTAGAATGAGGGCGAAAACTTACTGATATAAGTACCCATGCCCCTCCCTGCCGGGAGGCGGAGCCTGTGTGCAGGCGGTCTGTTTTATTATCCCGTTGGTCCTGGCTGTAAAAACTGGCTGTATCAATATTCGTTCAGCCATCTTCCTCCGCTTGCGAACAGATTAAACGAAAAAACGAAAAAAAAGTTTATGTCTCCACTTCTCAATCTTTCTCTCCCCACAGCTCCCGGGTTTCGGTACCAGTTAAAGATTATGAACTCGAAAACTTAAAAAAAAAGAAAAAGGTATTAGAATAAAATACGCATGAGTTGTCTACAAGACTGTTTTATTCTCGGTACTAATCCTCTATATAGACACACGGGATGTTTACATCCCGATTATTGGAGATTAAGGCTGTATATTGGCGCTATCCAGATCTTATCTTATATATACATCAATATCTTCTATGTATTTTATAAACGGTTCTTTATTTCTTAAATAAACAGTTATACATGAATCTATATTATTTCTAATGGATTTAGCTTTACCCACATTGTTATAAGGGGTTACTCGATTACAAAAATAATTTTTAGTAAATGTACAATTTCCTAAACAAGTTTGAATGGCATAAAATAATACTAATTTATTAGGAATAATAGTTGTTATATAAGTGTTTTCGTGTAATGATGGTAGAGGTGTGATAGATCTATTGTTTCCATCACTTCTCCTTAAAGTACAACAGTTAGAATGTATTGTATTGTTTTTTTATTGCACAATTTATTTTATTTTTTAACCATAATTTTTCAATATCATTGCTAACATAATAATTTGGTTTAAAGTCTGTTTTCCTGATTATACTAGAATGAGGGATTCCCAGTCAAGGTATTTTCCAAAGAATTTTCAATGTAAAGAATTTGGATAGTTATGTAATTTACAATAGAGTATAACTCTTCAAGATGAATTTTCTATTAACTTTGTCCGTCTGTGAGATAATTTTTCCTGTTTTCTGGTTGTTTTTCTTTAATAGCTGTATCTCTTTATTGAATTTTTTTTATTGAAAAAAGTTTTAATTAATTGTCAAGTCTTTAATAACTTTTTTTTTCTTTTTTTTTTTTAACAACTTTATTATGATTAAATTGGGCTATAAGTAATTGTGATAAATGATCTCATTCATACCAATTTACAATTTTCATTCACTCGCTCATTCATACTATATGTACAAACAGCCCAGAGGCCTCCCAAGTCCACATGATTGTCAGCTCCCTCGCGTGCGAAGGAAGTGGCGTATTGGGAAGTCCCCCACGCTCCTTCGTCAGCCGCGTCACTGGATAAGATCCAGCGGAGGCTGATCAAGAGCGCGAGAGCCACAGACGCTCAGGACATGATTGCAGAAACTGACCATTGCCAGGACTTTTTGAGCAGTGGAATGTTGTTGGCGGAAAACCAAACTCTCACCAGTTTGGTGATAAAGGTTTTTGGATTCAACAATTGGAAGTAGGCGTTTTAATAGGAGTTTTTCAAATATTTTTGAGAGGATAGGGAGTAGGCTAATTGTACGGTAAGATGAGGCGTCATTGGGTGGTTTACCGGGTTTGGCGAATAGGACTATAATGGAGTGTTTCCAAAGGAGAGGAAAGTGCGTCGTTTGGATAATGCAATTATATATGTAGGTTAGGAAGATTATTGCTTTAGGAGGAAGTTGTTGGAGGATTCGAGGAGTAAGGAGATCATATCCTGGAGATTTTCGTAAGGTAATTTTTTCAGAAGACATTTGACCTCTGAGGAGTTAACGGCTTTTGGTGGAAGTGAGAGAGGGATAGGTGGAGTGAGGAAATCTTTAACAGTTATGCGATGAGCATTGTTTTGAGGAGTAAGGTGAGGAGGGAAAGTATGGGATGCAGTGCGAATTCGTCCACTCTCTCGCCATCCGAAGCCACCCAGGACCCATCATCACGACGGCGTGGGAGTGAAACAGCTGATATTTTAGGATTTTCGTTTTAGATGTTTGGATGTTAGATTCCACAAGGAGTTATCCCAGGTAGACAGAGAGGAGAGATAGGAATTAAAAAAATCGGAACGGAAGGATGCCAATTGCCGCTTTACCAGTCTGTACTGATTGTATGAGCGACGATCAGCAGGATGTCGGGATCATTGTCACACTATTCTCGAGTGGCGTTTGGTTTGGATTAGGTCTTTGAGATAGATACTGAGGTAAAGGATTTTGATTGTGAATTTTCAGATGACGGTGGGTTGACGATGCCTCCCAGGCCGACCTCCGAGGAATGCACTGCATCATCTAGGTCTTGGGATGTTTTCAGAGGTACTTTGAGGTCTAGAGAGTCTGTAAGAATCTGACGGAAGTGGTTCCAATCAACTGGGCCCCTGATAAATGAAGGAGGAGGCAGTTTGTGGATAGGTCTTTGGGAAATGGTAAGGATCACAGGGCTATGATCGGAGGAGAGGTCGTCGAGGCGCGTGAGTGGATAGTTTAGTGTCCCTAAACTTTATACTCTTTATTGGGCTATAATTACAATCTGCCTTTTATAAGGCAATCAGTAATTGCGATAAACGCTCTCATTCATACCATATTTACAATTCATCATTCACTCACTCATTCATACTATATATCCAAAATCCACATGCAAAGATAAAGCGGAGTCTTGGGAAGTCCCCCACGCTCCTCCGTCAGCCGCGTTACCAGATACTAGCCAGTGGAGGCTGACCAAGAGCGCGAGAGCCACAGACGCTCAGGACATTATTGGAGTAACTGGCCATTGCCAGGACCCCCGCTGTCACGCGTTTATAGCAGGTCACGAGGCCACTGCCGTTTCAGTCTCCGAGGAGGATTATAGGGATGAGTGGCGCAGTGCAATGACTGTGCTACAGGATTAAGGTGGTTGGAAAGGCTACTGTGGAATTTCATAAACTTAGAAGGGATGAGTTCTAGAATGTAGGGTATATTAAGGTCGTTATGAAGGGTTTTGTTGCTGACATAATAAGGGGCATTTACTATTGTTCTCAGGACTTTTGATTGAAAGGATTGAATACGCTTGATGTTCGACTTTTTTGCTGTCCCCCATAGCTCTATTCCGTATGTCCAGATTGGTTTAAGTATAACTTTGTAGATTAGTAGTTTATTTTCTATTGAGAGATGGGATGTCCTTTGAAGTAGTCTGTACAGTTGTCCAAAGCGCCTGTTTAGTTCTTGTCTTTTTAGTCTCGTATGTGGGTACCAGGTCAGTCGTTTGTCGAGATGGAAGCCTAAGTATCGTACTGCCTCGAATACAGGGAGAGGAATAGAATTAAAATAACTAGTGGACAAGTCTTGCGACAAAGGGTGAAGGTAATGTGGGAACATTTTGCTTCATTAACTTTGATCCGCCATTGATTACACCAATACTCGATCTCGTCAAGGTGTTTTTGAAGGTTATGGGATGCTATGTTGGGGTCTGGGTGGGATGACAAGACTGCAGTGTCATCTGCAAATGTGGCCAAGAAGGTATTGGGAGTAGAGGAGACATCCGCGGTGTATAGGTTATAGAGGATGGGGCCCAGGACACTGCCCTGTGGAACTCCTGCATTTATGGGATAGTAGTTAGAGTATCCTAAACCACAGCGGACTTGGAAGAAGCGGTTTGAAAGGTAGGACTGTAAGACTAGGAAAAGGGTCTGTGGTAAATATCTTTTGAGCTTGTAGAGCAAACCTGCGTGCCAAACCCTGTCAAAAGCTTGAGCTATGTCAAGAAAGGCAGCAGTGCAATACTGTTTGGTTTCAAGGGCTAAGGAGATGTGATCAACAACGCGAAGGCCTTGTCGAGCAGTGGAATGTCGTTGGCGGAAACCAAACTGGTGTGTGGGAAAAAGGTTTTTGGATTCAACAATTGGAAATAGACGTTTTAGTAGGAGTTTCTCAAATATTTTTGAGAGGATAGGGAGTAAGCTAATTGGACGATGAGGCGTCATTGGGTGGTTTACCGGGTTTGGCGAATAGGACCATAATGGAATGTTTCCAGAGGAGAGGAAAGTGTGTCGTTCGGATAATGCAATTATATACATAGGTTAAAAAGATTATGGCTTTAGGAGGAAGCTGTTTGAGAATTTGAGGAGTAAGGAGATCATATCCAGGGGATTTTCGGTAATGTAAGTCTTTCAGAAGGTATTTGACCTCAGAGGGATTAACGGCTTTTGGTGGAAGAGAGAGAGGAATAGGTGAAGTGAGGAAATCTTCTACACTTGTGCTGTGAGTATGGCTTTGATGAGAAAGGTGAGGTGTGAAAGTATGGGTAAGATGCAGTATTTGTGGATCTTGACCCCTAGTGTTGGTGCTTCGCATTAAAGTCCCCACCCACAAGGAAACGATGTCCGATGGAGTCTAGAAAAGAGATGAATTGGGAGTCGGAAATGGATTTATTGGGAGGGCAGTACGCTGATGCTAGTGTAAGAGGAAAAGATAAGGTGGTGATTGACACTGCAGTGGATTGAAGGAAATCATGTGATACCAAAGGAAGTATGAGGTGGATATGGAGTTATGGACAATGACAGTGGTACCTGCATGAGCTGTTCCATCTGGGTGATCAGTTCGATAAGTCTGGTACTGTCGAACGGTAAATGGTCGTTTGCTCGTAAGTCTTGTTTCAGTAATGAGGGCTACGTCGATGTTCTTGTCGTGGAGTAGTGCTGTCAGTTCGTTAGTGTGGGTGCGAACACCATTCGCATTCCAAAGGAGAATGGATAAGGAGTCAGAAGGATCCACTTATGGATTTTGTTTAACGGGGATAAGGTAGGAGACAAGATTTGTAAGAAGGGAAATGAGAGGAGTAATTAGGGTTCTGAATTCTGTAACGAATGATGTTAATAGGCTAGTGAGATCTGAAGAGCTTGGAGGTGAAGGAATATGCGAGATGTGTGGTTGAGGATGGGATTGGGTTTGCTGGTTGGCGGGATGAGCGGAATGCTGGGGAAGAGATACTTGCGGACGAGAAGTGGGCAGTGCCTGTGACTGCTCTCTGTTCCGAACGGTATCAGCAAAAGAGACAGAAGGCCTCAAACTTCTGGTGGGGGCGCTTCTTGAGCTACCTGTCACTGGCTTCTCTTCTTCTGGACGACGACGTTGCTCGCTCCTGGACTTGAGGATTCTATAGGCCTCACAGCCCTTGTAGTTGGCCGGATGGTCTTGCTGGCAGAGCACGCATACAGCAGGCGATTTTAGGGGCTTTTTGCACAATTCGCTTTTGTGCTGCCCACTACACTTTACACACCTAGGAGGGTGGTGACAGTACGATTTTGTGTGCCCATATGCCTGGCAATTATGGCATTGGACGATGTCTCCTTTGGGGTAAGGTTTTTCGACCTGTATTCTTGTGTAATACAGGGTTGTTAAGTCATCAATTTTCTTCACGCCAGGTGTCCGCTCGAGATCTACAAAAAATAACGGTAATGCCGTTTTGGTGGATTTGTTTTGTTGTCTGTCCTCACGTAAAACGTTGGTTATTTGCCGAACTTTGATCAGCTGGTGTGGTCGGGTGCAGATTTCTTATCACTACTCGAAGCGATCGTTCTTGTTTCAACTGATATGTATGAAAGTCTGCATTGGTTTCTTCCAAATACTTGATGATCGCTCGATAACTATCGGGAGTGCCTGGGGAAATTTTTGTATCTCGAGAGCGATTGAGGCACGTATATTTTCCGGTACCTACAACTTTGCTCATTTGTGAGCATAATAGTTTAAAATTGCTAATATTCCTTAGGAATATAGCTGGCGGCTTGGGCTGTGTTGGTGTTTGAATAACTTCCATGTCGTCAGGTTGGCTATTTCTCAGTACCTCGAAGCTATTTGGTGTGAAGAATGGAGATTCTGCTACAGTTTCTTCTTTTGAAGTGCTGGCAAGTGGTGGTAGATCTTCCATAGAGCTGGCAGCAGATGAATTTATAGGGATGTTCCTATTTGAGCGTCTAGGTTTTCGCTTTACAGGCGACGTTGTCGGAGTTGGACCTAAGGACCTAGATTTTATTTTTTTTTATTTTGTGATATTAGCTGCTGATAAAATCTCATTTTATCATTAGCTAAGATTTTTGTTAGTTAAAAAAAAAAAAATAATAATAAAATACGTAGCGCCGGTGGGATTCCAGTGGCGAGTCACCGGTCTTGGCTCTGAGCCACCCATCAGGTCTGGCTCAAAACTTCTATGTATCGTGAACGACGGCTAATGCCGATCAGTCAAGATGGCCGACTACTCAGTTCGATGTCACTATTTACACTTCACACCAATGTAACTAGCGATCTACTCACTTATTGAGGGCTCCCTCGTGGCCAGCTCACTTAAGTTGCCAGTTGAATCAATCCCAAAGCCGAAAAAGGGTCTATAAACGGTAGTTATCGGTATTGATTTGGAGAACGATAGTTGAAGGTGGTTGTTAATAGTAGCGCATGCGCAGAAACTGTCCCTAAACTAAGTCAAGGAGATCAGGATTCGGTTGGGATCAGATGGCCAGTAGGTGGCTGTGTCAGGAGAGATAGTGGAGCAATGTGTCCGTGTGAGTGCAGACAGCAAAGCACGTCCTCGTGTATTTGTGGATCTTGAGACCCTATGTTGGTGCTTTGCGTTAAAGTCCCCACCCACAAGGAAACGATGCCCGATGGAGTCTAGAAAGGAGATGAATTGGAAATCAGAAATGGATTTATTGGGAGGGCAGTACACAACGTTTTTTTTTTTGAATAGAATTTTCATTACGTTCAAGTCGTTGTAAAATTTGGTTATAATGTTCTTTATCCGAAGCGTCCATATTACCCGTGAGCCAACTGATTGGGCTCCCTAATACTTTTATAATACCTCTTTTGGCACGATGTTTAGATTCTATCAATGATTTTTTGTTATGTTCTAAATATGTTATTCGTTTGATAATTAATTTGTAAATTGTGGTTTTTGCTGAAAACTTCACAAGTCCTTTCTTGACTTCATTAATTTTGCTAAATAAATTATCAAAATGTAAGTAATGTAAAATAGTGTCATAATATTAGAATCAGGTAATTTAAATGTAATGAGTCCTCCTGCATGCGTTACGTCAGTTATCTGATATGAAAGAGTCATCGGCGTCACTAATAAGAGCGTCCATATGAATTTCCATTCTGCCATCATCTGTAACAAAATCAGATTTTCTATTATTCTCCTTCCTTGGTCTTCTAATATTGTTAGTGTGTACTCCTATAGTCTTATTTTTGTCAATAAATTGTCTAATATGTTTATGTATGTTTTCATTTTGTGTTCTAGTACGAATTCTAACATAAGGTTGTTCCTCTAAATCTGGTGGGTCATCGCGATTTTTATTTAACTTATGTCCTAATTTCCTTTTCTATTTCAATTTCTTGTTGGGATTTTTTATGTACTATATTTAATCTTTCATGGCATTTTTCTACTTACTGTTCTATATTATTTTCTCTTCTTTATTTAGGTATTTTATTTTTCCAAAGGTTTCCAAAGGTATTTCATTTATTGTAATTTAAAATTTTTATTTAGAATTTCATTAAAGGTCATTATCGTGAGGTTTAAATTCGTTTCAGGTCCGTTTTGTATTCTCTTCTTTTATTATTCTTAATAGCTCAATCAAAGTAGAATGGCCACGATTTAGTATTCCTAAGGAGTTGGAATTATTTGATACTGTATAGTTACCTTCTATACTGAGACTTCCTAATAGAATCTGAATAAGACTGTTTTTATATTCCATTGCTATTTGAATAGTTGTTGGGAAGATTGCTAAGTATTTAGTTATTACATGGAATATATTATTAGCGTTACATGTTTCAACTCTTTCTGTATAAAGTCGTTTAGAGAAAGAGTCTATAATAGTTATTATAAAGGATTGTTCATAATGCAAAGTAATACGGGGAAATTATTTTTTTTATTATTATATATATAATTCTTTATTGTGCTAAAATTACAATCTACCTAATTAGGCAATATGTAATTGAGATAAATGTTCTCATTCATACCATATTTACAATTCATTATTCACTCGCTCATTCATACAATATTTACATACAGCCCAGAGGCCTCCCAAGTCCACATGTTTGTCACCTCCCTCGCATGCGAAAGAGGAAGCGGAGTCTTGGGGAAGTCCCCCATGCTCCTCCATCAGCCACGTCACCGGGTACGAGCCAGTGGAGGCTGACGAAGAGCGCGAGATCCACAGACGCTCAGGACATGATTGGAGAAACTGTCCATTGCCAGGGCTCCCGCTGTCACGCATTTATAGCAGGTCCGATATGTCGTTTCAGGATTATAGGGATGGTGGAGTGCAATTACTGTTAGGGGATTAGGGTGGTTGGATAAGCTACTATGGAATTTCATAAACTTGGAAGGGATGAGTTCAAGAATGTAGGGTATGTTAAGATTGTTGTGAAGGGGTTTGTTGCTGACTAAGGGGCATTTACTTTTCTATTGTTCTCAGGACTTTTGATTGAAAGGGTTGGATACGCTTGATGTTCGACTTGATGTTGGACTGAAGTTGGTCATAACGGGGAAAATAATGATATCGTTTTAGTTTCTCGTAGGTTTCCATGATACCGCGTTGAAAAGATTTTCCTACATGATAATTTTGTATAAGTTTCTATTGTTCTACCTTTTCTAATATATCAACAAGTTTAATAGAATAACGTTTTATTTTATTTAATGGGAATTTTTCTTCTATGATTTGTAATATTTTATTAAACATGCCTTCATAGTCATGTCTAGCTGTCTCTACATTAGGTTCGCAGTATATGCCATATGCACAATTTGGTTTAATTATTTCTAGTATCTTATTTTCAATGTCATTTTTCCATGGGTATGCTGATTCTATGTTGTATCAGAATTTGTGAAAGGGTCGTTCTAATTCTAGAGGATTGCTACCTCTTGTTATAAACATTTGATTCTTTTCGATATTAATTGGTTTGCCTCTTACAATAAATATTTTGTTGTGACTACTTTCTTGTGATTGTTGAGTTGCTAAGCTTTCTGTTTCTTGAGGAAGTGTAAGACCGTCTTCTAGATCTTCTGATGTTTGTTGGTATTCGTCTGAACTTGTCGGTATTATGTTTTCTGTTTCGGTTAGTAAGTTTTCTAATTATTCGTTTGTTTCTACTTCCATTTCTTCGATTCCGTTTATAAGTTTTATTATTTTCAATTCTTACCCGACTCTTATTAAGCATCTGCTACAAATTTGATTCTTCCTTCTACATATTTAATGTCGAAATCAGACTCATTTAACAGAAAAATTCATTTCATTATCCTTGTGTTTTTATTTTTCATAGAACCACTGGAGGGAGCGGTTTTTGATCGGTTTGAATTTTAAATTTCTGTCCATAAAGATTTGTTGTAAAGGGTTCGCAAGCATAAATAATAGCAACAAGTTCTTTTACTATAGGAGGGTGATCCCTCATTCTGAAAGTTGGGAAAGTACTGCTGCAGGGCAATGAGAAGGCAGAGGAGCAGATTGGACAGAGAGGGGTAGACAGCGCAGACAGTAGAAGCTGCTGACTGAGGGAAGCTGACTCCAGTAGCCCTCTGTCAGTGCTGGGAGTTACTTGTAGCCGACCAGGCCACCCCAATCTAACGTCTTACAATTTCGCTACAGGTCAGTAGTCATTTAACGTTTTTAACACAAAACTTCAAGTCAAGTTTAAATTGACAACCAAAAAAAATTAAACGTTACTAAAAAGCAAATGGTACGGATGTGAAAGTGAATGCAATACTGTTAATATGGTATGATTACGATAATTTATCACAATAATCTATGCTCTATTAGGACAGAGTGTAGTTTTGTTTAAATAAATATTATAAACAAATTCTCTGGAAAATAATATATTGTGATTGTCCTGAGAATATCATTATATACATACACATATAATGTATGTTTATATATAAAAAAATCCCACTGTTACGATATACCAACAAATTTTTATACAAAAATAACATAATCATTTCCAATCACAGTTTTTTATGTGCGGATAAATTGATTGAGGAGAAAGCTTTTTTTTCTGAGACTCCTGCCGTTGTCAACATCCACATTAAAATAAAAAAAAAAATGGCAATTTTTCTTAAAAACATATATTTCCTATCGTGAAATTATAAAAAAAACGGAATGGTACTGACTGGCTCTAATATTGGTCAATTGGTCAGATTTCTTTCTAATTTGTGTTGCTATTTTTTGGGGGGAATACTACCTCGTGTGAGAATTTATGTTAGTATAATTAATCATAAATCGTATGTGGTCATTTGTGGATACAGATATATTGTTCGTTATAACTTCATCAATGGTAAGATCTGCCTGAAATAATTCCAAAAATATTTCCTTGATAATATGATTAAAACTCGGTCATAACCATTGCACAATCACAGTTACAACATCCCATCCATAAACAATCTAATAACAGGATGTGAATTGGTATAAACTACAGGAAATTACGGTTTCGATTTTATTTTGATAATTGTGATTTTGTTTAGAACTAGTATTTTTTTAAATTATTATTTAAAATATTTATTTAACAACTCAGTAGTAGAACGTAGTTTAGTTTTCCCATGAAATTTGTGCTGTTATATAAATTTTGTGGAATATCAAAAACAGAATTTGAAAAATATCAAAACAGTTTGACATATAAAAATATCTGCAATTTTAAGAAAGATATTTTAAGTGATATAAATTTAATTATACAGTTGTTGGGTATATCCAATTTATCAAATTTTCAATAAGCCATGATAAAATTCCTGCAAGTATTTGAAGGATTAAATGACTTACAATACTTCTCAATTGTTTTCTACAAAAAAGTTCATTGTATATATTTAACTAATGTTTACTTGTAATATAAATGTAAAAGAAGGTACAATGTTAGGAAACAAGGTTGATGGTATGCTTCCAAGGTAAAAATATGCTTGATACTTTTTGCCAATGTTCTTTGTTGAACCATTTTAGTTACTGAAAATGATCTTTTCGAACAAAATAATAAAAAATGGATATTTAATGAAAAACCCGATATTGAAAAACTAATAAAAATGGATAAGAATTGATTACACCATTGGACTCAAAAATGTTTTCTAGGCATTTTATTCATATTCATATTTTGTTGCATATTTGAATTTTGTTGTTGTTAAGTTACTTTTTTTAGGTTTCTAATGTGCCGTTTTAACTATGATCAGATGATCATCACAAAACCACAATCCGTTTGATTATGGGTTTTCTCCCAAGTTTGAGGCTACACTTGTCAAAGAATCTACAAAAAACCTGAAATAATACAAAATTTGTGTACGAGGATTACAACCTTACAGAAGAATATCGGAAATGTAATCTGACCTTCAATTGACATATATACATCCAAATTGAAAAATGTTTTAGTAATACAAGTTTACCCCGGAAATAGGCAATTATGACAAAATATCACTAAGGAGATAAACACATACTGCTTCACACAAGGCGTACCGCTACCATTTTGGGGATTCGCAAATACATCATTTGTAACATAGTTTGAATGTATATAGTTAGTTTAATTTTTATTATGATAGTATGAATCTGTCTAACCACCAATATGAGAAGCCTATACCTGAAATAACTACTGAGTTATCACTTGGCAATTTGCTTAAAAGTTAGTTACTTTTTTTCAGGTACTTTCCCTTATTATTCCTTAACCGAGACATATATAGTGTGATAAGCTAGTTTTGCTGAATATATGTTTCAAATTTCAGATAGATTAATTTATTTTTTGAGCTATGTCAGAACATACATTGATTGAGACGACACTAGTATCTGCGTCAAAAGTGAGGCCATCCCCTTTGAGCTGGCTAATATATAATTAATCACAAATGGCCCTTTCTCTGTGCGTATATCGACAAACCTAAACTTGATAAATAATATTATTTCAACTAACGTATCAATCAATCAATCAATCAATGTAACTAAAATGTCTACATATTCGCAGATTTGCCTTGGTGAACTGTTCGATATGAAAAATCCGTCGCGCAGTTAATGAATGGGTTTGTTACGGTTGTGAGAGCGATTTTATGAATATTTTTTAAAGACTTTTTGTATTAACAGTCGACTAAAGCTCCAATCCATAATACATAGCATTATTCAAGACGTCAATATCTTTAATTTGATACTCTACTGAATATGATAGGAAAACATTTATTTTTTTAGTAAGTAAGTGATTCATAATTGCATCTTTATTGTTTTTGTAAATGCCACTTATTTTTTGGTATATATATATATATATATATATAAGTTAAGTCCAGGCGCCGCTAGTGCCCAGCCTTAATCCCCAAACATATGTTATCTGTATATGTTTACAGGTAATACCTATAGATAGAGGTATCTTGGTCTAAATAAAGGAGTCTTGTTATAACGTTCTACGTGTTCTTATTACCAACCTTTCTTAGCTTGTAATTCAATAAACATTAATTTATATATATATATAAATATATTTATATTTATATAATATAAATATATATTTGTAGCATGGAGTAAAAAATTCATGCAAAATATCATTCCGAATACCGGGGTTGCGAAAAAATGGTGAATACATATTATCCACTAACTTAAGCCCCCCCCCCCAATACTACATACATATTTTACATTACACCCGGGTATAACATAACTGCTTCTAGTTTTGAAAAAAAAACGACAATACCCTGAACACAGGACATGCTATGCTGCAAGAAGGAATTGAAAAATGTAGTAAATTACAGTATACATCAGAACGTACATACACCCTATGTCATTATGTTTATATGAGTATAGATGAGGTGTCTTGGGTGCAATGAAACTGTTTGTATAATAAGCTGAATCTTAATGATATGACAATCTGCATGCATCTCAGATGCAAATATGAATAATGAAATACACATTAACGGACTTGTTTAGTAACACATTGACAAGTTTCCATGCACTGGAATACATACCTATATGGAAGGTAACATAATCCCCTTGGGTTGAAACTCTATGGTGCATAAATATATAACAAAAAACCAATGGAAAATTAAGAATACATTAGACATAGATTCCCCGAAATACCAATAGGCAGTCCTTTTCCTTTGTATTTATCCAAATTTGTGGTTTGTCTTTGGACTGGCACGGACATTTTAAAAAATAATAGGCAAAAGAAGATAACGCCGTTCAACGTAAGTATTTATTCGTTTCTACATGGCCTGTAATTAAAATTGTATGTATGTATGAAAGTGATAATAGCACAAGTTATAGGTTTTTTTGTTTTTTTTCAGTTTTCCTACAATATAAATAAATAAGTGGATATTTTAGCTCTAAGTATAAGTGTAATTAAGTATAAAGTATTTGTTTTCAGTTTAGAGGCTCTCTAAGGTCTGGAAACTACACGAAATGAGCCCATGTACATAAAAAACTTTTACTGGGGATTCATTTTGCCATTAAATTATACAACAAGTAATACTAATAACAAATAACGTAAACAAACAAACATTTGTCACAAATAAAAATTAAATAATTGGTACATAAAAAAAAATGAAGCCAAATATTTGTAGGATATGAAATGAAATAAATGATAGAAAGTCAGTAATAGGGCCCGTGTTCCTGGATGACAACCAGGATCTGAAGGAGTGCCAAAACATCTCTCGTTGACTTCTAAAGATCTGAAAAAAAAACTGTCAAGAAAATTCGGTTTGCATTCAGACATTTAAGTGCTCTCTGGCCAAATCTTGTTTTAATCATTTTTATCAAATTGTACCTTGGTCCATCATGTAATGTCCAATGATAAGGTCAAAGTGATAGTCTTTTTAGTTTGTCTGTTACATTTACAGGAAAAGTTGTTAGTTATTCAAAATGTAAATAATTAGCTCATAGTCGGTCAATGACTCGTTACTAGCTGCGTTCAGTCCACAATGATTTCAGTCCAAACAGTCTGAATTGTCGCTCCTACTATTGGTGTGTAATTGTACTTCTATCGTCCTGTCTGAGTGAAGTGACCAACTCAGAAATATCTGTTACGATCACCGACACAGTTCAGAAGATTCAGAATTTACATTGACGGCCGGAACTCTATTTCGAAACAATAGAGTTGTTATTTAAAATTATAGAATACTGAAGCGTAAAGTATTCTCAAAGAATATTCGAAACTCATCAACATTAACCAGCTTGCATGACTTATGTAGACTGGCTTAGAATACATCGAGACATCAAAAGATTAGATAAAGCAGGTGGAAACAGCGCACTCGAGAAGTCAAACCTAACTAAAGTTCATGTACCCCCATGGGGTTGGCCCAAAATAATTGGGACAGAATCTAATATATATTTACTATGACGGCCCATTCGGAAAATCGTCACTTTCTAGTTAGTATCAGTGCCAAATCAAACATGGCTGAAATCAAAATTTTAAAAGACTCTCCTACCAGTTCTGATAAAATTTCCTTACTGGATTCTATCTTCGCATCTTATGGGTTCCCTTCCGAAATGGTATCGGACAATACATCCACTTCCCCGAGCTCAGAGTTCCAGTCCTATTATATAAGAAATGGATTTTTCAAAACTTTATCGCGGCACGTCACAAGGCGAACATCGGCTTGGCGGAACGTAACCTGAACACCGACTTAAGCCAGGGTCTGTAGAACACACGCCATTGTACGGCAAAGTGCAAAAGTCACTTAAACCAAGAAAGGTTTACACTGGCATCCAACAAAGATGCAGTCACTTTGCGACCAATTCTACTCTTCAGGTTCCTCGCGTGGCTGACGACATCCCAACACCGGAGGAGGTCCTTCCGGCAGAGGTTCCAGAGGCGCCCCTTCTGCGGTACACCTTGCAACCCGACCGGTGAGACAGAGCCGTCTATCTTCAAAATGATGAGGCTATCAAATGTTTTATGGCAAGGTTTCCAATTTTTGTTCCAAATGTAGTTCAGGTTTGTTTTAAAAGAAGTTATCAATTTTTATTCCAATTGTAATTTAATGTTGTTTTAAAATAAGTGGTGGAGACTGTCGTAACTCCCACCAATCTTTATCAATTATCTGTGATTTATCTTGTTAGGAATGCTATTCTAAGTAAGAATAAAGACAGTGATGGGTAATATGTGAGTGCCTATTCCATTATGATTCCTCGACCAATACAATTATTCACAGTTATTACAATATTATAAATATTAGTAACCATCTTTAATTTGGTACCTTACACAATATCCTAAGAAATACACGGTAACTAACTGAAACGTTGTCATTACATCACTATCATTTTCAGCACCACCGGGGGACTAAGGAACTACGTACAATGAAAAATATCACTCGTTCAAAAAGCACTGGTTGTGATATAAGTACCGACACGATTTTAATGACAGTGTAATTACAGTTCAAAAATTAAGAACACAAAATTGCACATTATTTACCATGGTGACGAATCTTTAATTCGAAAATCTATTCAAGGAAAATCATTTTATTAATTACCGAATAACTAATTAAATATGACACGTTATAATTTAGTGTTAAATGAAATAATATATGAAATGGGTCGGTGTAGGTCGACAGTCACCAGCCATTGTTGACATTTCTGGTTACCATTGTAGTGAATCTCAACAATCCGCTGTCATTGATAACTATGACTAAATGTCAACAATGGCGTAAGTATAATGTGTTTGTGAGTGGGGTGAAATGGATTATTTACTGAGTGACCGCTCAGTTGTTCCGGGTCCAATCAGCCAGCAGACGTTGACAAATGCGCTTCTATGGAAATTGCTCCAAGTCCTGCCCTGCCGCCTTGCCCTCAAAAGGCAAAAACAGTAATTGAACCTACCCTCTCGACAAGAGCAAAAACCTCCGACTAGTCTTTGGTACAAAGTCACCCGAAGCCCCTTTGTTGAACAGTGGTTCCTTCCCCATTTCACATCTTCTAGCGCATCATTGCAACTAAAACAAAAAGAAAATTTATAATGAAGGTACTCACACGTTAATCATCGTAAGTTAAAATGATCCAATAATCATATTGAGAGCTGAGGCTATCGCAATTGCAAAAACTCGTTTCTCAGAAGGGAGAGATTCACAAACTATTTTTAGCGTTTCTATGAAATGCAGTTGATACATTTGGAAGCATTCTCGCCTCGCTAGTCCTGCTTTGGACAAGTAACATCCACACCGTGTGACCACTTAATAAGTTAATGAAAAAGTGTATTTAATAGATTTATTAGACATTAATCAGCTAATTTCACTAATATGAATTGAAAAAGTCTACATTTGGCATTCATTTTCATATAGTGCCGTAACGGGTCAAAATAGCCCTCACTAACTTTAAATTGATGATTGGCAAGGTGCAGTGGGCAGGGGCTAACCCCGGTTAAGTTATAAGGAGAGTTTCTAAAGACATCTCATATTGGCAGTGCCCTCACTAGTCACCGGCTTATCTCCTTTCATTACTTGATAAAGTTCTCTATTGCTATAGCAGAGCTATCCCTCTCACATTCCACTTAGAGTCCATTTGTCAATAAGCTGCTTCCTTTCATTGAGTTAGATCGATGCATTGGCGTACAGCTTTGGAGTATATGACCAGTTCATTAAGGTGTTTTCAGATCGATGGAGCCTATCGTGTCCCATTAGCAGATAGGGTGGTTTCTGTATCCTACTATTCCTCCAGCGGATTTTTCGGATTCCAACTATTTATATTTTATTAGTGCCTATTTGTTCTAAGAGCAAACAGCGCTCTTCCAGAGGCCCATGTTACTGTTTGTAACCAATGCTAAGAAACATCGAATTGGCCAAGTTTTACTTTGAGCCGTGACATTTCATATTTAAGACAAAGATGAATAGTTTAGATAGTAAAAATTAACAGTAATTCCACTTGGGAACACAATAGGTTTCCATATAAGACATCAACAAGACAGTATCTTGAGTATGTTTCCTTTGTACAGGTCTACCTTTATCTTTTCTTTATTATACCTTTATATTACTTTATTATGTCTTACACCAAATTTGTATTTATTACTGCTATTACTTTTTTTTTTTTTTATAATGTTCTTCGATTTTTACTTTTTGTACATACTTCAATCTCTTTGTACATTATTTTGTATACACATAATTTTCTAATTTCTTTGTATCAATATTTTTCTCTGCTTGTTTACTTGCTAATATTTCTTCTGTGAATAGATTTGCTTGAAAATATTCTGCTCGCTGCTTTCACCATGATTTTTTTTGTTTGGTCATATATATGGGTATGCAGATGTTTCTCCTGTTTCCCCTTCATGGGACGACGGATTAAAGCCTGGTGCTTAACATAATTTTTATTTGATCGAAATTCAGTTTTAAAAAATTATATATCGGTCATATCATGTCAACGCCAATAGCTGACTCAGTTATGGTTTTGTAGCTACGCATCATATAGGAAAGGCTGAATGAATTTGAAATAATGAATTATTTTCGATTTAAGAGGAGGTACAGTCTGATGCGAGAGGCCGGTGCTTATGAAATAATTAGGATTGGGTTTAGTGGATTTTAGAATGAGGTTATAAACGATTGCCTCAGAGAATGTTTCAGCATAACTATATCAATCTATGCTGTATAGTATTTCAGTTTTCCAAATTTTTATTGTTACGGCTGGAGTATTTATTTATCAGTATAAATTAAGGTTTAGAAATAAGTGTGATGTGGGATATTGCTGTAACCCTGATATGGTTAATCAATGGGATGTTGAATAAAAGTGTACTCAGTAACTGTGTTAAATACTTTATTGAAAACCCAACAATTGGCGACGAGGATGGGATGAGGTGCGTTAAAGTGACATAAGCCAGACTAAACAGTGACGGTTCAGGATCTAACGAGTACTAAATTACTGCTTTGAGGTCGTGTTGGACTACTGTGAGTTAAGAATCTTAATTATCATACATATTATATCGTTTTTTTTAAATATATATTCTATTTACCATTTTATTTTATTTTGTAACTTGTTTCGATTTTTTTTTTTTGTGGGGGAGAAACTGTTGTCACCCTGATATGTAACCACTGATGTAACTTACTCCTGATATATATATATATATATATATATATTAAAACCTACCTCATTTTTTACCATTTTATTTTCTAATTTATTATATCAATTGACCTTAACTAATTTGGTAGGTCCGTCATGAGATCTTTAATTCAACTTGTTTTTATGTCTTTGACATAGGAAATTATCCCGATTGAATCGCCCGATCTCAAGGCTAATGTTATAGTTATTAATAAATTGAGAAACTGGGAATTGTGAAATATATACAAGTAAAATGGTTATAACAAATAATTATAATTATAAATAATGCTGACATTAATTATATAATAAAAATATTCAATTCCTTTTGAACAAGGATAGTTACTACTAATTAGTTATATAAAAAAAATGAAAATTGAGCTCAATCTCTTTTTAATGGATCCATAATAAAAAAAACAATATCTATATCACCCAATCGATGATATCCGTGTAACCTTCTTCTTCTTCTTCTTCCTTTTCTTCTTCTTCTCCTCTGCTTGTGTTGATGACCGTCAACGGAACGGGAGCTTGCTCTGCTTTGCTCTCTGGCTCTTGGCTAAGACTGACTAAAACTCACCCTTCGTCTCATCCCCACTCCTAAGAGCACAAAGGGATGATGCTTACCAGCTGGAAGGGTTGCAGGCCATGATATTCTCAAATATCATGAATGTTACAATATATATATAGTAATCCAGGTTAATCAATGGGATGTTGAATAAAAGTGTACTGAGTAACTGTGTTAAGTACTTTATTGAAAACCAAACAGATATTAAGTATGTTGGTATATGTTCCTAAATGAAAAGAGATTTAAACTTAGAAGCTATATTTTGGCATTTAGAATAGAATAGAAAAAAAATTATTCCGGGAAAAAGTCCCTTATGAATAACATTAGACCTCAGAATACAGATAAATAAAGTTTGGCAAATAAAAATACAAATTGAATTATAAAACACAATAAAGTGTGACCCTCTGTAAGAAAAAATAATAAGAAGAACGTAAGATTATTTTATTAAAATGAAATCATTGACGGATCTTCATAACAAAAAAAAAAAAAAAAAAAACCACAATAAATGAGAACCCTATCTAATGAAAACCATTAAGTTGATGAAAAAAAAAAGTACTTCCCCGCTAAGTTTATAATAGGGGGGAAAAAATCACTGGCATGCAAATAAAATTTACTAAATCGTTTCTATCTAATAAAGACAGCGAGGAGCTGTTGGGATAGAAGGGTTCTGAAGGTTCGTAGGGACGAAGCATGGCGGATATTAGGAGATAGAGAATCCCAGAGGGAAGTGGAGTGAGCGGGGAAGAAACGGTCATAAGGTGCCGTTTTGTGGGCAGGAATATGAAGGTCTTAGGTACGGGATCTCGTGTCCCTGCACTGGACTGAGGATTGGAATTGTAAAATATTGTATTGATAGTTTGGAAAAGGCATGAACCAAGGAAATATAGTGCAAGGGAAGAGGGGAAGAGCCACTGTAAGATTGCGTAGAGGTGTACGACATGAAAGTACCGCGGAGTCCCACAGAGAATTTCATACTACACGACCTTGACTATGGTGAGGAAATGAGGGATCACACAAGGAGTTGACGTGTAGGCTGGGGAAGGATATGACGAGAGCGATGGAATAGTTTAAGGGTACCTATTGACTGATAGGAAGTTTGGGAGATATGTTGGTTCTGGTAGAGTTTGGTCCATGGTTATCCCTAGGTTTTTACCAGTGGATTGGAAAGTGGCAGGATGGTCATCAAGGTTTGTCAAAGAAAAATCAGTAAAAGATCTGTGGAGGAAACTGGAGCCTATGACAGTAGCCTGAGATCTCTCCACGTTGCCTTGCACTAATAAAGCACTAATCCGATCTAACTCTCCCTGGACCTTGGCAAACGCAGAAAATACATCGGAGGGGGGGGGGAGGATAAATAGATTTGAGAGTCGTCAGCGTAGAGGTCATAGAAACAATGATGAATAGAATTAGGAAGATCGTTTATGTAGCAACAGAAGGGGAGAAATGCACGATCTCTGGGGCACACCCGGGGAAAGGTGAGGGAAGCTGATAGGTGTTGATTATAGATAGTAACCTACTTGTGAAATGATTGAATCTAGCGGATAGAAATATTGGAGAAGGTGTTTTTTACTTAGAAACAAGGAAGGAGGTCTATGGTGACATTTTAGAGAAATCTAGCAGAATAAGGGCTGTTAGTTTTAATTGATCAATAGCTGCATGAATGTCACTAGTGATCTTAGCTAGCGCAGACTGTGTGGAGTTGCTGGGACGGAAAGGATGGAGATTGGGCCATAGTCATTTGGAGAAATTGGGTTATATCACAACTGTGAATAGTTGACCGCATTAGTCCGGGAATTATACTAAATAAGCATGCACAAGTTGCACATAATCTTCTTTATTCTACACTTATTACAACAGCAGTACCATTGCTTACTAGATAAATTACAGGTGATGGGTTGGTGGAGTTATGACAGGTTAGGATTATTTTAGGGGTTGAACTAGGGCTTACCTGAATATTAGGGGAACTAATATTCAACAAGACAAAGCCTGATCAGGCTGACTGGAGTTGAACAAGTGCCGAGTGCCAAGTCCTGGAAGTTGATATTAATTGTCCATGTTACCCAATCTACGGGGGAAACGATCAGATCATCCTATTATAATTCAAAAACATCGTTGACTAGTTGTTCCAAGGTTTAGGGAATGCCACATTATTTTTACCAAATAAAAATGTATTACATTATTTATGAACTAAATAAAAGTATAGGTGGTAGAAAGTGATGTTTCAAAGTGCACTTGGGTATTCGTGAAAAGTATCCTAAATAATTATCAGTAAGTAAAAGTTAAAAAGAAACTGCTTGGAGTTTTTAATAAAAGTCTTATTTTTCGTTCGACCAAATTGATCGCTGAAAATTGCCTTCTCAAAGAATAAAAATTATTTTAATGCTAAATTTATTTGATTGTCTTGGTTTAAAAGTCCCACATACAAATAAAATTTACATCAATAATATATTTTTTTTTTTTTACATGACTGATGTACTTCACAGATACACTAAATTTAGGCTAAATGTGATAGTACATTTGATTTTGTTGCCCATCGCACAATTAAGGGTTGGTTGTTACCTTTGCAATACCACTTTATTTACACTTTAATGACGTTTTGTAGTAATAGTGCTTATAAATAATAGCGAATAATTGGAATAAATTTCAGTTTGAGTAAAAAGAAAATGTTTAATGAGGAAAGTGACGGTGAATAGTTGTTACTTTTTAATGGCGAGGGAAGTGTTAATCCCAGATAGTGTCAAGGGATCTTAATTGTTAAGGCAGCTTTTAAATAACGAAGCCACTGAATGCCCACCGGCTAATGTAACCAGCTAAAGTAGGGCACGTGTCCCAGACCATCTGCGCATGTACGGGACTACCCATGTGACGATTTTTCATGATGGGTTTCCTTTGAATAAATCTTCTATAAAACGTACAAAGAGGTAATGCCAACCAAGGTTGTTAGGCGGGGGGGGGGTGAGGAACGGGAAAGCCCTAAACAGTTTCTATAGACTCTCAAACAATAAATTAGGCGTGTAAGCATTTAAGGGAGAATGTTTGAAATCCAAGCTTGCAAGGCAACTAGCAAACAACTAACGTGAACCACTCCTTAAATGCAGTCAATATTTACAAGCTAGAGTTCGTAGCCATTGGAAGAGATGATATTTAGGACATATACTACTATCTGATTGGCCAGATGGGATTTAACCTAGTGGATAGATATGGCTATTGGCCAAGTGCCAGTCATCGGTATAAATCACCCGACGAGATATAAAGGAAAATATCATTTTCGCGTTGTCAACATGCATTTAACAGGGGATAAGGGACGTTTAAACAAACTGCAGGCAAAGCAACCCCGATTTATTCGTTTGCAGATCCAATGCTAGTAACATGTCGAGTGACATGTTTCTTAAAGAAGTTTAGGGAAGATTTGAAAACTTTGCCGAATATCAGCAACAGTATAATTTGTTAGCCATCCTTCTTTCGATGAACACTCCGTAATAATATTATTTTGAATGAATTTCTAATAATCTGACACCTGAATTATGCCATTGATGGCCCGACCCCGCCGTTTCAAATTTGACTGTGTTTTTTTCCGAAACTAAAAATTTATTTTTAGGGATTCGTTGGTTTACTCGGTACTTGTTTACATATCCAAATTGTGCCCACACCACGAATTCAGCCATATAATAGACAAAACCTCGATTTGTCCTTTCATTGCCCCACTTAACTGATCCCCAAAATCGTTCAGTTTTTGGTGTGTTAGCTAATCAGGATCCACGAAGTTTGATTTACCGACTGATAAACTTATACCAAATATAGACGATTTTAAGATAAACCAAACAAAAACGATTTCAACCGTTTTTAAGCTATCATCTTCAATTGCAATTCACTTGAAGTCCGGCTGTAACTCCAGAAGGGTTTCCATTCTGTATGTATGGACTGTAGCCGGACGTGGAAAGATATAAATCAACTGACCAAACATGAAGAACCAGGCTTCAAGTAGTCGAAAACATTTTTGTTTGCATAAATGATATTGTGGAATGAAAATTGGTTATTTGTTTTATATCCTTCTAAAAACCATCGCTAACCATATAAATTTATTTTAATTTTTTTTTACAATTATTAATTAAATCGTTGGTCCGCAAGATGCCTTAATGGACGAAACGTTGATGTGGAGGAAGTTTAATTGAGAACCGATTGGTCTGATTAAATAACTAAATTGCTAAATTAATTTATATTATATATATATAAATGAAATAAAGGACGTATTAACTAGAAGAGTAATATGTAGAGATTTCGAGTTGAAGTCTCCGGGTCAGTTTCTAAAATGAAATGAAAAGAAATATACCTCATTTTGTTCATCCTAATTTATCGGTCACTGAAAACTACCTTTTGCAAAGCTAATAAAAAAAAAAGAATAGTCGGGATATTGACATATAAAAACTAGCTCAGATGATATTAAATTTACAATTGCGCTGTTGGTTCTAAACATTATTAGTAATATCTTTAATGTTGTTATTCCATTACTGACATTAGTGTGCCCTGACCTTGTGCAGTAAACGAGATCGTTAAACCTTTAATAGCTTCTCAGCTGTGAATATAGTTATAGTAAGTATACTTTTTAAAATTTACACAAACGGTGTTTACTTTGCATGGCTCCTTTAGCTGTGTCATAACCAACACGCGATCTGCTTATGTTTTCAGTTCCCCATTTTGGGGTGTTAAATGTAAATTTGGAATTTTTGTTCAATCATTTCATTTTTGAAAGTGCACCTGAAACTATATTCTCTCCCTGTGTTCAGCAATTATTGGCTTAAAGGACATTTTCACAAAATGGAGTCTCAAGTGCAATAGTAATTGTCCATTGCACGAGGGACATAAAATATAGCCACTGAGAGATTCCCTGGAGGCTATACCACCACCATGTTGCGTTCCACAGATTCCCTGGAGGCTGTACCACCACCATGTTGCGTTCCACAGATTCCCTGGAGGCTGTACCACCACCATGTTGCGTTCCACAGATTCCCTGGAGGCTGTACCACAACCATGTTGCGTTCCACAGATTCCACATAGTCTCCGAAAACCTATTTACATCGTCAATAATTCCTGGGTTGGCTAAGTCATCCTTACCCAGTTTATGCTCAATACAAAGCACACCTCTTGATGAAGGAATGGAATTGCCCACAAACATTTTCCTTCCCACTTGAAGGTAAAACTTCACATATTTAAAATCACTAGACCCCACTAAATCATACTTTTACTCATCAAGTGTTAATATTACTATGTAAATAAATTTTCACAAAGGCCAAAAGTCTCTCAGTATTTTTTAATTTTTTTTTAAATAACACGCGTTGTCGACGTTTCGCCTAACCAGCCAGCTTCTATATTTAAATTAATCAACTTCAAGTATAAATTACATATTTTATATTTTAAATAAATATTATCATACGTCAACTAACAATCTATCACACCTGTGAATTAAAGATCTCATGACAATAATTCATCAGATTGCCAATTCATTAAATTTAGATTGGGAACATTCTATTAAAATAAATAAATCTGATAAATTGGTTCATATATTCATACTAAAATAAGCAATTATTTACCAAATTTTTTTTTTTAAATTGTACTAAACAAAAGCTTTTTTTTTAAATCCATGAAAAACGATTCCGAAAATTAATTTTGTGAGCAATTAATATTTTTTTTATTGAAGTTTCAAGCATTTTAACCTAAAAATACGAGGATATTATTATTGGAAAGTTTGTTAAATTTAAATCAACGAAGCAGTTCAGGCTCCCACATTCAGTCTTAAACTTAACAGTATAACCCAAGTTTTGTGTAATGTATATAGCTTCTTTAATTTAATTTCATACTCTTAATAATATTATATTAATGTATCTTTTTTCGAGTTTTATATTGTTATCTACAGTTAAAACCAGTCGCGTGGTTCTTGTCCCAGAAGTGTGGAAAATGGAAATTATATGAATAAATTAATTATTACATAGCGTCTAAGCATTATAACCTTAGAAATGAGAATGCGTTATCGTTTTCTTGTTTGTGTGCTTAAGTTATTATAGCTTAGTATACTTAACTAATTAACTTAAGATGTTAGTATTTTGAACTAATCCAATAAATATTTTGATTTGACTACACTAATTAGAAATTTCCATTTGCCAAATTAATGTTTAATGTGAAGAAGCTTGAATGATGATATAAAAGGATTAATTATAATATCTGGTTTTATTGGAACTGGAAATGAAATGAGGTAATTTTATTAAAGGTGAAAGACTGAATGAAATGGAAAGTGAAATTGTATTAAATAGTGAATAAGTAAGGAGTAAGTGAATGGGAAGGATTGGCAGGGAAACTTTCCCTTTTCAAGATACCTCTTGCTTTCCTCAAAACCGTAAACCTTAACCTTGTCACCTCAGGGTGCGTCTCATCAGGGCTTAGTCACACTTCTCATGTCATAAAGCATGGATACCTCATTTCCTGAAGGGAGGAAAATATAGCCTCCTTATAAAACATGATGAAGTGTCATTAATTAATTAATTACTCGGAATTAAAAATATACTATTTTTTTTACAGCTACAGAGAGTGGTATCAAATCAAACATATTCGGATCCTTAATGTGTAATTAACGTTTTGGTATTTAAACAATAGTCAGAAAAAGTCACTCACCAGTGCTCGCCACTTCAACTTAACCATGGGGAGGGATACTATTTTTACTATTTTGCAGTTCCCTCTAATGCCTCCGTAATGCTAAGAATATATGTAACCCCACGAAAAATAACGAAATATCATTAGTAAATTAATTAGTTATTACAGTGTAAATATTTTACCTTTTCATACTGAGTAGGGCGTCATGTTAAATATTTTGACGACCAGTTTAATAATATGTGGTAATGGATTCTGGTTAAAACAAAATTCATTAATAATCTCATAAAATTGTTTTCGCATCGTCCGATCCATAAAATTTTCAAAATCAAAAACCCTTGTTTTCCCTGTCTTGTTACAAAACCCTGCTTATCATGCCAAGTGTATACAACTTTTGTTTTAGAAAAAATGATTCGTGGTTCAGTAATTCCATTTACTGCTACACTATTTTATTGCATTCCGTAAATATTAATTTTTATGGTTTCCTTGAATTATATTGCAGTACTATTTACTTCTGGTTGTATCATATTGCATTACTATTTACTTCTGGTTGTATCATATTGCAGTACTATTTACTTCTGGTTGTATCATATTGCAGCACTATTTACTTCTGGTTGTATCATATTGCAGCACTATTTACTTCTGGTTGTATCATATTGCAGCACTATTTACTTCTGGTTGTATCATATTGCAGCACTATTTACTTCTGGTTGTTTGGATTGGTTAAAGCTGCAGTCATTGCACTATAACCTCCTTCCACTATGACGAAGGTGTAGTTTCCTCATCTGTTTTTTATTTACTTTTAATAATAAAATTTAACACACATTAGCACCGAAGAAACGTTAATGCTAATTAACTACGTGATGGACTGACGGTTACGAGTGAAAATTTCCTGAAAGATTTCCTGCACGTATGTGAGGGAGGATTCAGTTGAGGAAATTCTACTGACTTTTACATACAGGGGTTTCTCACGTGCACGTCCACCTTTACAAACTTAACATCATAGATGGAGGTTAGCAATTGTTATGTTAATATCTGAAAGCTATACCAAAGCGTAATCCGGGATGTGGAATATATCATTAAATTTTCATGGATTGGATAATTTTTATGGCTACTATCTGAGGACAAAGACACATGCACACGAAAGACGAAAAGGTCTTAATTTCTCCACTGGGGGTCGACTATAACAACAATTATAAAATCAAAAAGTAGTTTTAACGCATTTAGTTCTTTTGTAAAATTTTCCGTTATCCGTGCAGTGGGGGGGGGGGAGGAGTGTTTCTCTTGTTAACGCTGATTTCCTATTCTCCAAAAGAAATTTCTGTAAATAAGTCACCAAAATGAGAAAAAAACTGGGTTTTTAAAAAAAAATAATTCAAACACCTGTAACCAGGTAGGGGGGGGGGTTTGGCTTCCCCCACCATGTTATTGGTTACCTATGGAGGGGAACGTAGCCTCTAGTCTTCTAATGGAAAAGTCAAATATTGCTATAGTTTTTCTCTTTTGTCCACCTTATATGTCTCTTTGTCTGTAAATGTCGTAGTTCTGTTTAAGAGGAGGAATCCTGTCCTTCCTCCCCTGTCTTTTCCAATTATTATTTTTATTGGGATTATTTTTCCAACCAAGGGTTATATAATAAAACATTTGAAAAAGTTATATATTAATAAATATTCCCATTAATCCGAATTATCCCTTGCAATTATTCTCAGTTCGGCGAGACTAATCTACTACTACCCTTTATTGCTAAAAATACGATAAACATTAAAACCATAACTGACCTATGAATGTAAAAATACATTTACATTTAAAAATAAAATACTACTGATATGTTAATATCATAATATACAATGCTAAAAATATAATAGAATATGTTAATCAATAGCATATTTCCACTGTCAAGGCAAAGACATAGGAAATCAGGCTAAATTGGTTCGGATCACATATGAGTAGGCCTCGTGTGTGGAGTCACCTATGCTTTAGTAACTGATCAGTAATTTTAATTACAAACCTGTTTAGTTTCTTTTGAGTAGCTCTGTGTGGCCAGTGTTCACATGAGTGGCTAAGTTGGATGAACACATGACTAGGCAACTTATCCATGGATTTATTTTGCTCAAATTTTAAATAAATTGTTATTGAACATGCTCAAGATAAGGACTACGTCTTCTACTAATTAGCTCTTGTTTATTTATTACTGGATGATTTACATGTATTTCGAAAATGATTCAACAAAATATTATTTGGTAAATATAAAAACGAAATCTTCTTAGGTATAAAAAACCAATAGGGAGGCCTCTGATCCTTGAATAAATTAGTTAATCACAGTAAACTATATTTGTTAAATTAACGGGGTTAGTTTTTTGAAGGTGACAAGAAAGTTATTTTCTCATGTAATAGGATGTGGTTCAAATGTTTACCGGGAGTTTGTAAGTGTTTGTGGAGTTGTCAGGTGCTCTGTCTTGAGAGGCTAAAACCACCTGAGGAATTCCAGCAATCTCGTCTTAGTGCTGTTCCAATTCCTCAGGACTCGGCTAGTCTTGTCTCCATACAAGAGGGCTAATGCAGGACAGCCACCGTCTCATTCCAATAAAAAATTCAAATATTTTCCGAAGGATAAACTTTTGAGAGCCTAACAGCAGACATTGCCTATTCACGTTGCCCTATCACATTTTAATACAATTTTTTCATCGATATTTTATCTTTAACTTTTTTAAAGCGATTTCAGTTACAAAGAGTAATTCACAAATTGGATGACACAAAACAAGTTAGCTTTTGTCACTTTATAACAAATAAAGTAACATTTACAGCTAGCATAAAACAGTAATCCACTCAACATTGACATTTGCCACCCTGGTTTGTGGTTACATATGTGTGTCATGTTCCAGAAAGTCCAGAAAGTTTTCTTTGTTACTATAATATTTCCTTGGTTTCCGGTTCTATAGTTTCCATCGACATAGGAGCCGACATAGCGGTCAAAGCACTTACCTTGGAAGTTACAGACCTAGGTCCTAGGACCTAGGTAGAAGGCCAACCCTACCAGTCTATTTACTCGCACTGAGAATTTTTCGTGTACGTCCAAGAGCAATACAGATAGAATGTGGACTGTTCTTACAAGGAACGGTAGATCATTGAGATATATTGACACCGGCGTGTCAAAAACGCAACGAGATCCGCCTGGAAGCTGGGAAAGCTGGAGGGGGGGGGCATGAATTGGATTATAGGTCTGGACATCGTCTGCCCTTGACATTGGGCAGTACTTCGGGGCTTGAGACGGGACAACGCTCCCTCAGGAAAACTATGGTCACTTGGTTTTGATTCAAAAGAACCGAAAATGACATTTCATTATTCCTAGGAAAAATAACATGTTGAGCTCAAGTCGTATCGTAAGGTGGTTATCAATTATGGTAAGTAAATTGGTGCTTCGGTCACCGAGGCAAATATATTTATAATACATAAAAAAAAGTATAGAAATATATATTAGGGGGGCTGGAAAGTAATGTCATTTTTTTTACATTAAATTCAAACAGTGGCTGACGCGAGGAAGTTGACAACCATGTGGATTTGGGAGGTCTCTGGGCTGTTTGTAAATACTGTATGAATGAGCGAGTTAATGAAAATTGTAAATATACGAATGAAAACATGTATCACAATCACTTATTTCCCAATGAGGCAGATTGTAATTTTATCATAATAAAGCTGTTTAATAATTAAACAATGAATGACCATCAAGCACCCTCGTTATCATCAACCTTTCGCCATCTAGTGTGCAAATTTTCAATGGCCTATCGATAAAAATCAATTGGTTTTGAGAAAAATATCTGGAGATGGCATTTTCGACATCATTCAAATTTTCACTTTTTCCGACACTTACAAAATGGTCTCCGAATTTTCAAAATCGGAATAAATGGAAAACCGATGGCGCAATATCGGGCGAGTATGGTGGGTGAGGCAACACCTCCTACCCCAATTCATTAATTTTTTTAATTTTTAATTTCCAGGGTTCGTCTTGCGCAAAGCGGTCTTGCTTTATCTTGTTGCAGAATAACGGCTTTTCTGTTGACAATCGCCGGGAACTTTTCAATTCAAGATTGATTTACTCGATCCAACTGTTCACAGTAAAGGTCTGCATTCACAGTTTGTCCACGTTTCAGAACTTCAAGATGAACGACCCTGCGAATAATCACAGAAAAGCGCCTTTTTGGGCTGTCAACCTGGCTCAGTTGTAGTACTTCGTGGCGATTCATTCGGAGAGAGCCACTGTAGTTTGCGTTTTGGGTTATCATAGAGAACCCATTTTACCTCCAGTGATAAAAAAACGCATCTATATTGTGCCGCTGAAGCAATAAGTCGCATGTGGTGGACTAGTTAGCTTTGTTTTATTCAGACAGATTATGCTGGACCCAAACACCTGCTCTGCTTACTTTACCAATCTGCTGCAAATGTTCCTGGATGGTCGACTAAAGTTGGTTAAGAGTTTTTGACAGTTCTTCGATTTTCTGACGCGATTTGCTTCCACTTCCGCCCTTAACACGTCATTGTCTAAAGTTGTTGGTCTTCCTGATCGATACGAGTGGAAAAGATCAACATTACCGGAATTGAACTTAGGAAACCACATTTGGCATTTACGAACGTCTAATGCACTTGGATAAACATCGCAAATGTTTACAATGCCGGATGTACCTCTTCTGGTTTTTGGCTGAGTAAACAAGTCATTCTAACCTTAAAATGTCTTTGTCACAACTTTGAAGTACACAATGAGCTCATAAATGACTAACGAATATCGACATGCGCAGAAATAACATTTGGTTTGATAATTATATTAAACTCTCAGCGTAACGAATTTGCTAAAAATTAACTAAAAGTTAAAAATAAAATAAAATTGCTTATTAATGATCCAACTTGATTTCTATTCTGCGCACCAATTAAGCTAGTTTAATCAATTAAATGTTTAGCTGCATATTAATAACGAAGAATGATAAAACATAATTGAATTTAAGATAAAACTAATACGTTATTATCATAAAATACAATTGAGCGAAATAAAATGTTCAAAAGTGTTCACTTCAAGTTTCGGATTCCGACTGAATGAAAAAAAGCTCAGAATTTCGACCTTATATAGGCAGGTTAGAGGGGGGCTATGCCCGCGCAATTAGTGTGCCCCGGCCGAACTAGTTGCCCCTCTCTAAACTTACGCTGAGAAGATTTATTAATACACATATAGAAAGGTGGGATGGTGTTTTCCGATCCGTGAAGAGGGGAACTTCTATTTATTCGTGGGGAAGAAGTTGGTACAACAATTTGGTTATAGTTAAATTATTTACTAATAGAAAATGTTATCGGTGTTACTATTTAAGTGTTCCCTATAATCTAAATGGTTTTATCTAATGTTAACATTAATCTAAAAGAGCTCAAATATTACTTACCACCAACGTTGTAAGTATCTTCGGGATAGAGTGTGAATGTGAGCATATAATAAAATAAATCAACAGTTAATAAAATTGGGAACACTAAAAATGAAACATGGAATGGTAATAGTAATAAATCACTCGTTAATGAAACTATCTCAGTAGGTGGTAGCATAGCTGACAACACAAACCGTAAGCGATTAAACATTTGTAAACTCCAGCTGAGATCTAGCTAGCTGTGTTTGTTGTGAGTAGGTTACTTTCTAGATAAGACTTTATTTATTGTTTATTGTTTGTGTTGTGACTATGCACTAGAATACCTGGTAAATCACGTGTAATTTAATTAATCTTTACAGGTATGTTTATTTCGTTTATTTTATATTGTTCAATCGTTTGATGCTTATAATTCTAATGCTATTGTAAATATTTACAGATTAATAAAATCAGTTATAAAAACCAACTTACAGATTGTTGAGAAAAAATTATTGGATGAATGTGAATTTCAGGTAATGGAAGACTCCAGTGCAGTGTTATTGGGGAACGAATAGTTGACTATGTTGTCGAACTGCCGTTACATAAAAAGAACCCGACAGGCAAATTGCCTAACCCGAAAACCCGTCAGAAGGGAATGACACTTTTTTTAACACTACAATTGGTGAATCAATGGAGCTGAATGTATATATATATGTGATAAGAAGGCGTCATTTCTGACTTCGCTTTCTCCAGTATTTCAGAACTCCATACCATTAAAAACATTCGTAATGCCACCCATATCGTCTTTATACATCCTTTAAGGTTGGAGCTTACTCCCTTTGGTAATTACTCGTTTCAGTAAATTTAACTTCTCATGAAGCAGATGATCATGATCAGTCACCATCTTGAGGGAAATCACATTTTAAACTAACCTGGAACATGATGTCTGAAGCCTTTATGGTTTCAGTCAATATCTGTAACGAGGATTTGGGAATTATATTAGATTGAATTAAGACAGGTAACGGATACGTCAATAGTAACAGACTGTCATGTGATAATTTTATGCATTTAGTATTGTTTATTTTGTACCTTTAATTATATCAGATCTCTTTTAGATTAATGAAAACTGCAGTAAACCCCATGTTTTAATGATTTCAATAACCTTTTATATTAGTAATTAATTCAACTACAGCCAGATGTATGGCTTATTATATATGATTCTAACCAAGCAACCCTCCAAGCAGGTAACATCTAATTTCAATATTTAAAATTATATTTGGTGTAGGAACGTTACAAAGCACACACACACTAAGTGAGAGTGTGCATATTGGGCAGGGCATATTGTGCTCTCGACAAAAATGTTGATGAAGGTCACAGCCAGCGGGGAATGGCAAAAATAAATTGAGCTGTCCTCACAGCAGCGGCAGAAATGCCTCAAATAGCCAAGAGGGAAAAATATAATAATATGTCATAATTTATTATCATTCGTTTTATGAAAAACTCGCTGAAGCATATTACTTGTTCTTATTAGATCATTAAAGTGAATTAATCATCATGATGATATAGCTCAATAATGTTCTTCTACTCTACTAATGTTCACAACTAATAGAGAACAACCCTTAAAAACAAGCATTTCCTTTACAGAAAGTTGGTTATTCTTCATTATTACAATTATATGAAATAAATCATATTATATAAAATCTTTATTGCGATAAAGTTACAATATGCTTTTATTTGGCTCTAAGTAATTGTGATAAATGTTCTCATTCATACCATATTTACAGTTCTTCATTCACTCGCTCATTCATACAGTATTTACAAACTGCTCTCTCGCATGTGTAAGAGGAAGCGGAGTCTTGGAAAGTCCCCCACACTCCTCCGTCAGCCGCGTCACCAGATACGAACTGGAGAGTGCAGGCTAGTGAAGAGCGCGAGAGCCACATACTCTCAGTACATGATTGGAGAAACTGGCCATTGCCAGGACTCCTACTGTCACGTATTTATAGCAGATCTCGAGGCCAGTGCCGTTTAAGTCTCCAAAGAGGATTATAGGGATGTGTGACATAGTTTAATGATTGTGCTAGAAGATTAGGCTGGTTGGGTAGGTTTTGGTGGACTTGGAAGGGATGAGTTCAAGAATGTAAGGTATATTTAGGTCGTTATGAAGGGGTTTGTTGCTTACGTAATAAACGGCATTATTGTTGTTCCCAGGACTTTTGATTGAAAGGATTGGATGTGCTTGATGTTCAACTTGTTTGCTCTACCCCATAGCTCTATTCTTCTCTATTCTATTATACTTTTATTGCGATAAAATTACAATCTGACTTATAGGGCAATAAGTAATTGTGATCTATGAACTCATCCATACCATATTTACAGTTCTTCATTCACTCGCTCATGCATACAGTATTTACAAACAGCCCAGAGATCTCCCACAACCGCATGGTTGTCACCTCCCTCTCTTGCGAAATAATAAGCGGATTCTTGAGAAGTCTCTCACGCTCCACCATCAGGCGCCTCATCGGTTACGAGCAAGTGGAGGCTGTCTTAGAGCACAAGAGCCGCAGACACTCGGGACATGTTTGGATAAACTGGCCATTGCAAGGACTACTATCAAGTATTTATAAGATTTAATGAGGTCTTGCCACTTTAGTCTCCGAGGAGGATTATAGGGATGTGTGGGGTAGTGTAATGACTGTGCTAGCAGATTAGGGTGGTTGGATAGGTTTCGATGAGTTCAAGAATATAGGGTATATTAAGATCTATACCCTACATATTAAGATCGTTATGAAGGGTTTTGTTGCATTAACTATTGTGCTCAGGACTGTTGATTGAAAGGATTAGACGCGCTTGATGTTCCACTTTTTTTGCTGTCCCCCACAGCTCTATTCCGTATGCCCAGATTGGCTTTGATATAACTTTGTAAATTAGTAATTTATTTTCTATTGAGAGATGGGATGTCCTTCAAAGTAGTTTGTACATTTGTCCAAAGCGTATGTTTAGTCTCGTGTGTAGGTTCAATTTCAGTTTAGGTTTCTGTGAACACCAATAAGGTGTTGGTATGGAGAGCGATGGTAGTACGTTGTTATCTAACAATAGCGAATCCACAGAAAAAATAGAAAATGAAGTAAACTTAAACAAAATAACATAAGTTGGCTAAGGATATAAGCATGCTTTCCTTCTAGGGACATTATGATGAGGGTTTAGTGTATATATAAACGTAGAATATGGCTATTGACTATTGGAAGCACTGTTGCACAAATCTTTACAGTATTTCCTTATATTAAATATGCCATGGTTAAGCTACTTTTAATTATTCTTTTCTTTTACGTTGTAGTTGGTTTACATAATTTCCTGCTGTCGGTGTCTAAGTGTTCTTCCACCGTCCCCTTTTCACTTTGATGTTGTATTTTGTTTGCATTGTAGTAGATGCATGAAGTGTCCTAGACTAGTTTCCATTACATTTTAAACCTAAAGTTGTGTTTGTTACATTGAGTTTTCTGCTGTTGGTGATCGAAGTATTCTGCACCTGTTTTCGACATCCTTTGGCCTAAGCGTGGATTCAGTTTCGTATCTAAGGCATCTGGCTTCAGAATTGGCAATTATGTATTATATTATTTTCAATTCAGATTTGTGAGTATATACATGAATTCAATATTAAATTTAAAAAAATGGACATGACCCTTAGAGTTGACAGTTTAGCAGATTTTCCATAGTATAGACAGTGACAGGTAGTGAAGATAGGATGGATGGTGGAGGCTGTAATGGAGGATGGGATATAGGGGAGATAGAAGATAAGACATAGGACTTACACACGTCACTCCAATCTGCTGAACGCCTTCCAGGCATTGCCTCCTTGCCCTCCCCCCTATTGAAATTCACCAGCTACTTCACCCGAAGGCGAAAGCTCTCAGTCTCCTAATTATTTCCGCTAATTGCCTCTACCTCGTGTCCTGTGCAGCCAGGCTCCTTGCCAATCATGCTATTAGCACAAAGTGATAATGATATCTGCATCTGCCAGCTAAAGGAAAGCAACATTCTCTTCTATTCTCAATACCAACCACTTATTATTTTGATGTATCTCATTGACGTTTGTTTTTTATCTTGAATTATATTTATCCGGCTGAAGTAGCTCTTTTAGGATATGCATAGGTAAAACAATTGAGATATTAAACAAATGTAGGGATAAAATAACAATAAATAAATAATATAAGAAGCCCGGCACTGAGAAATGCGTATCGCCATAACAAACAAACATGGCTTCCGGTAAACTAGCCGCTATAAATAAAGATAACTGAAGGCCAATTTATATACCAATTGGACACAGCAACCGGCAACCCGTGGGCGTATTACTAAAGGTTGACCAGGTGAATCTATGAAATTGAATTTACCTCAAATTTGACTTCCGGGAAAGGACTATCATTTTATATTTGTATTAGTTTGACGTAGGTACGCTACATTAATTTTATGTATGAGTGGTTACAATATATTAACCTTTTCTTTCTTTTTTTTTTTTTTAAATTTCCTTTTGTTAAAATGTATCTTGTTTCCGGAATGAATGATTGGAACAAGTTGACCATGGCACCAAGCCAAGAGTGGATTACGTCAACTTGAACGGACGCTACAATCAAATCACGCACGTACACAAAATAAAACCACTTAAAACGCACAGAAATAGAAACAATATGAATTATAAACAAATAGAATAGAGTCGTTAACAGACCTTGCACGTAACATTTAGGATTATAATAAGTTAACAATCAAATTCACCATAGCCAATAAGTAAATTATTGCTGTGGAATGTGTTATAAGATAATATGAAACAATTATAATTTTGTCTCTCCAGAGTTTTATTCTTTAGCACCAAACGTTTTCGACGTACTAGACCGTCATCTTCAAGGGTTATACATTCCTCAGTAACTAATTGTTGAAATCATTATTATTTTAATTTTGTGTACAGTATTGTCAGATGATGTTGAATTTTCGCGTATCTGGATTTTAACTTTATTTTCATTATTGTATTTAAAAATAACAAAACATTATTGCACATTTGATTTATCAATATATATTTTTACATTATGCTAAGTAAAATTACCGATACTTTCAATAAAGTTTTCACCGATTGATATAATTTTTAGTACCTTTATTTTATTTTAAAAGTCAGTGGCTCTTTTGTTCTAAAAGAATGGGTGAGGAGTTTTACGTAAGGAAAGAAAAAAATAGTTGACAGGTGTATACTGCCTGAACCTCTACATTTGATGAATCTGTTAAAAAACGAGAGTCACTACGAGAACATGAATGAACGGGGGGATACTGTTTTAAGACGCATCGGTGTTGTTGAGAACCTACATGCGAATGATGGTTTTTACCACCACGACTGCATGTATTTTCTTCTTGGTTCATGGACCACCAAGCAAGGGCCCAAGAGGTCACCCTGATGATGGGAAAGTAACAGATGGAGGAGATTTACAAGTATCTGGATGAACACGGTGCCTGCTTGCTTTCAATGGCTAAAGATGATGGAGCAAATTTCGTCAGTCGAAAAGCCAACGGTGGCTACTATTAGAGCTTAGAGCAAGGTTGGCCCAGAAATATGTTGAGCGTGTGATATTCTGCCAAACGAAAACGAGCACTTCTCTTGTCAGTTTTCGTGATGTTGGCCACAAAATCTTTCACGAAGGTCATGCGCGATCATGATGAGTGTCAATATTTCAGAGTAAAAGAGAAGAGTGCTTGAGAATTGTACAAAATTCTGCAGCCATTATAAAAGACGATGTACGTTCCACCAACTGACTATTTTATAGACCAAATTGAATATATGGTTCCGGAAACCCTCAGGGTGTTCTTGGATTCGTTGGTTTCTGCAAAAAGAACATAATAAAGTAAAAAGAAAACTAGTGTCTATTGCCCATGGTATAGTTACTGCAATTAGACGATGTGGGTGCCGGAAAGCTGGGATGCCATGCTCATCAGTTAGCAACAACTGCCATGGCACCTGCACCAACGGGCCAGCGATTCAAGAAGACTCCGACGAAAAAGAGGAGTAAGAGGCTGAAGAATTTAACTTCAACAATATAACAATCTCTCCATCCACCCAGTTGCATATCCGGTCCTGATGCATGTCTCTTATCAGTTTCGTATTACTTTTTTATTAATTTATAGTTTTACTATTATTTTTTAATGAATTATTCCCAAGGAAATTGAGAGATTTCCTGTTCTATACTCTAGTTATCTCCAAAAGTGTTGAACTTAAACAATATGAAATAGTTCATTTTCATAGTAAAGTTTATGCAGCTCAATTTTAAAACCGCTAAAACGTGTTTAGGCAAGCTTTTCTAACATTTCGGTTGACTGAATCGAATTAAACCACATTCAGATATATATCTCACATCCG
Organism: Acanthosoma haemorrhoidale; assembly: GCA_930367205.1. NCBI lineage: Eukaryota > Metazoa > Arthropoda > Insecta > Hemiptera > Acanthosomatidae > Acanthosoma > Acanthosoma haemorrhoidale. The sequence continues at coordinate 107,196,363 of OV884009.1, read as the reverse complement.
CAAAGAACATTTTCTAATAAAATACCCCAATATTTGCAAATAATATTTCAATTTGGAAAGAGTTTCATTTCTACAACTTGGATACACATGCTCAAATTTGATGTGATGCGCCTGGTGTGTGGATCCGCAGGTAAGAAATGCTTATGTAACTCCATATGCTTAGTGAAGATAGCAGTTGGATGAAGTATTTTACGAAATATCATAATAAATGTGAAGTTTCAAACGCTCACCTCACCCCCCCCCACCCTGTCTATCTCCCTAACTACCGACTATGGAAAAAATGAATAGGACCTTTCTTGTAGGAAACGTTGTGCGCACGTACGACACTCAACAGGAGACATTAGAGAGTACTACTACTAACCGTTAACAAGTATGATGGGATATTGATCAAGGATATGGATCCTATTTCACCTTGTCACCATGACCCATATAACCGACTTGATGGTGTGTAGTGCTTATAGATCAAGCAATATGACTCCAAGTGTCTCACCACAGATATTATTTTTACTTTTCGATGAGGTGGTCCTAGTTTTAATAATAATATGAGAAACAATTAATTAACAAAATGAATAAACAAGTAATTAATGTCTCTGGTTAAACGACTTAAGCTAAATTTTCAGTAATTTATTGCTGTTTTTTTTTCCGTTTAGATGGGAACATCGTTTAAATTCAAGCCAGGGAGGGGGTGCTTCAGGAGTTCTCAAGGAGCTTGAACCCGTGAGATTTACGGCCTAGTCCGTCGTAAACGTTCGAGTGAAAATAAAATAAATTACGCTGTAGAGAAACAGAGAGTGCTTTATTTCTTAATATTCATACAATGATAGAATGGATTCCTAAGATACTAGACAATTCAAGACGATGATTTCAATGGACAGGAATCAGAAAGAAAAGACTTTATACAAATGTGATGCTGTATAATTATATTGGTTTGCTACAGTACACACCATACTTTATCAGCCTATAGAGACATTTTTGAATTAATAGTATAAATATTAATATATTCGAAGAAATAATCCAGGTGAATTTAAAAAAATGCTTAAACACAGGGATATTGAAAGATTTAAAACTATACAAGTTATCAGACATGTGTCGAAATTTATATTGGATAAATATAAATAGTAAAAATCTTTAGGGATAAATTAGGCAATAATTGATTGTACTAATGAAGAGACCTAATAATTTCCGTTTATTTAATTATTGCTCACTTCGGTGAGGTACCAAGCTGTAGTCCCTCTACTTCCTGATGCCTCCAAGAAATGTTTGCAACTGTCGTGATGGAGTCGAGAAAGCGTGGCAATAGCCGTTCCTATAATAGAGTTATGACTAGTGCATAGAAAATGACAAATGCTGAGAACAGTCAAGTAAACACCCTCTTAGCTTGCTCATCAGTCAGTCAGTCCCTCTCTTCACTTTATAGTCAAAGTATTACCCGCTTTAAAAATCTACACATTTATCTTTAAGAAAGCTAATATTGCAATTTTATAGTGATTATGTACCTATGAAACCCTACCCTTGTTAACATGACCCGAGACACATATTTTTTTAAGTTTTACTTTTAAATTTGGAAAAAAATGATTGAGTAAAGAAATAAAACACGTCCATGCCATTTGAAAACGTATTTGTTTGAACGATGTCTAAAGTAATCATGACATTGCATATGTCTGGTGAAAAGAGACAAACATTCGAGCATTCCGAGCCTTATCACTAGGGCTGGGATTTATATATGTATAATAAAGTAAGTAAAATATGTTGTTAGATCGGGGACACCCGCCGGAGGGCTAGGGTCTCGTCGACCTCACTGCCCGGCGTGGGTCAAGAAAGAGATAAAATGGGTTTTGACCTTTCCTGGTGGCAGGTTTATTCGTATTTTGTTCATTGATCTGACTCCATAAGATTTTAGAAGGTGTGCCCCGACAGTGCACTATGGTCAGGAGAAGAGTACAGGGTAGGCATTACAGGTAGTTTACATGGTCTTTGAATTACCACGAATTTACACTCGGTATCTAATGGTAGGTGAAAACAGTGCGGATCCCAAAGGCGAGTGTGAACCGAAAAGAGGCAAACTGAATCGCTGGGGGAAACGCTATTAGGGACATTTTGTAGGGCCCCAAAGACCGTCGTCCGCAAGGGAGAGATCTCTTCCAAGGAGGTGCTAGTTTTAGCGAGACGAAGCCAGAGAATCCTACTAGGAAGGTGTGTGGGCTTCTACCGGTCGAATTAGAATTAATGATTATCATCCAAAGAAACAATCTTAGAAGAGCATGGTCCCGAGACAAATTAATTACTTTGCTATCATGAAAAATATTTCATTTTATGATTCCAATTTCAAATAATTAGTATGTGAGCACACATCGATCTGTAGTTGTAATTTTTAAGTTTATTTGTGTGTGGTAAGTTTTAGAAAACAAGCGAAGAAATTTTCGTATAATAACATAATTCACCACAAAACAATGTATTGCCTACTATTATAGAAACTTTGAAGATTACTTTTGTGTATTGATTTCTGCTTCTAGAAGCTTTTTCTTAACATATTGACATGATAACATTTTTTTCAGTACTGCGTTATATCTGACGTTTGCTCGCATTTTTTTCGGCTTGATTGCATTTACTACCTATTGCCTGTCTTTACTGCAAAGAGTGGGCCCAAACGGCGTTTCTAGGCATCCTCGTCTATCAACTACTTATAAGGTTAGTTAAAAGTTGCTAAGGTACTATTAGGATATATGCCATATAATGTACAGTAAAATACTATAGATCATGAAGAAAAATTTGCAGTAGCCGTCCCTTAAATATAAAATAAAACAGCTAAAATATACAAACGTGCTGTAAAAAAACTGTTATAGTTATGAGCTGTGACCAAAATTGGAGGAGGCATTTCAAAAACCGAACCAAAATGATTTAAAATATTGCTGAGTTTACTTTTTAATACCATAATGTGAAAGCAATAAAAACAAACAACAGCAAATAAACGTGTTTAAAATATATTACTCGCAGTGGTGTAAAACACTGTTTTAAAATTGTATAGTTATGGGGTATTCTGTGTTGTAATCTCCTATTTTAGATAATAGGTCGAAATATTACCATCATAAATGTTATGAGAGCTACGCTGGTAAGTAATGAAATGATATAGTGGGCTGTATATTATTAAATGGTGTAAAGGAATGCTAAAATGATACTGTGGATAAACAAATGATATATAATATGTATATATATAAGATATATTATTGAGGATTTTCAAAATAAACCACAAATTGTTTCTCTGAAAATACAAAGTTTTGTTTTATTTAACACGCCTTAACAATATTACAACAATTATCGTTTAACTGTGACAATTACACTTTTATCTCACCTGAAAATACAAAGAAACGACATTTAAAGTTCACTAATATCGCCTCCTCAATTATATCCCTTCATTTATCTCTCTACAAGTTTTTATAATAATTATCTTAACAACAAATCATCTGACTATCATCCACCCTTGAATCCCCGTATCACTCCGACCGCTGTGCCCTCTACCAACTTTCACTGACAACTTATGAACGCGCGAAGCGCGGCAATTTTGAATTAATGAAATGTCATTTCATTACATCTCCCTCCCTAAGAGCGAAAATCCTAAATAATATATTCATACACTGCACCTACAAGTTATCTTCGTATTCGTTTTCCTCTACTTCATCTTCTCTTGTTACGGGTTGTAGTTTTGTTATGTGGAATAAAGTTGATTCTGTTTTTCTGTTGCCAGTGTCAATCTTATAAATGGAGTTTGATAATTTCTCTATTATCTTGAAAGGGCCTATTTTTAATTCGTCTAATTTCTTCCTATTCAGTCTATTTCCGTGTTCTACATATACCCTGTCTCCTATCTCGAACTCTTGCATTTTCCTATTTCTATCAAATATCTTTTTGTTGTACTTGTGGGATTTTATTGTATTCTCTAATGCTAATCTTCTATCAGCAATCCACTTGTCTTCCTTTTCTATTGTTTTAATTTCATTTGGTAGAATACTGACGTTTGTACCATCCAGTAAATATTTTGGTGCAAAACCTGTAACCGAGTGTTCTGTTTCATTATATTTCTGTATACATTCTCTTGCTACTGTTGTCCATGTTCTCTTATTATTTTTCTCATTTATCTTACATCTTATTTTATTTACTATTGTTTGATTTAATCTTTCGTTTAAGCCGTTGGAGAATGGTGTATTCACAGCTGTAAAAATTAGTTTAATGTTATTCTCTTGCAAATATTGTTTAAATTCTCTTGAATTGATGCCCGGATATTGATCTGTCAGAATTATTCCAATCTCATCTGTCTCTAGTACTTTCTTTGTTAGTTTTATAAAATCACTTGCGTTTTGTGTTTTCGATGTCTCAATAAATGCATATCTTGTGTAGTGGTCTACTAAAAGGTGTAGGTATTTTTTTGTTGACCTAGATCCTCCAAAGCCACCTATAGTATCCATTGACATTATCTCAAATGGTTTTGTTGCTGGTCCCAGTTGTGACATTAATCCAAATTTTCCTTGACATCGTGATTTATTTTTTATGCATATTTCACATGTTTTACAAATATTTATGATATTTTTAGTTAGGTTTTTAGCGGTATATATTGGACTTATTTTTTTCTGCAATTGTCTGATCCCAATATGGCATAAATCTTCATGTACCCTTTTTATAAATTTTTTACTAAATTCTTCTGAGAGGATAATCTTTTCATGTTTCTTCATTTTTTTATAATAGATCTTATTTTTATATAGTAGATTTTGTTTCTTTGCTTTTATCGTTTCATTTTTCTCTTGGTCTTCAACTATATCTTTTATTTGTATTAAATTAACTATTTTCAATAGTTCCTCTTTGTTATCTTCTGATTCTAATACAGGGTTTCGGCTCAAACAGTCCGCTTCTACATTTTTTTTACCAGGTATATATTTTACTGTAAAGTCATATTGAGATAGGTAATATGCGAGGTCACCTAATTCTTCATCTGTCCTGCATTTAATATTCATGTTCTCTAGAGGTTTGTGGTCTGAGTAAATAGTGAATTGTTTTCCAATTAGCCAGTGTTGCCAATATTTAACCGCTTCTTTCATAGCGAAACATTCCAAATATATAGCCTTTTTCCGTTTTTGAGATTCATTTAGTTTTTTTGAAAAATATGCCACCGGTTTGTCTTTACCGTCTAGTTGTGTCTGTTTTAATATTGCCCCAATACCCTCTAAAGATGCATCTGTAAAGATTTTTATTGGTAAATCTTTGTCGAATATTTCCAACACAGGTTGAGAACATAAATATCTTTTTATTTGATTAAATGATTCTTCACACTTCTCTGACCACACAAATTTTTCATTTTTTCTTAATAAATTGTGTAATGGGTCTAAAATAATTGCGCTTCTTGGTATGTACTCATGGTAGAAGTTGATTTTTCCCAAAAATTGTCTGATATTTTTTTGCGTCTTAGGAGTTGGAAACTGTCTTATTGAGATCAAATTGTCTTTAAGTGGTCTTATCGAATTGTTCTGAATTACATGGCCGAGGTACTTTACTGAGTTTGAAGCAAAGGTACATTTCTTAAACTTCAATCTAAGGCCTTCTTTTATTATTGCCTCTAATACATTTCTTATGTGTCTTATATGTTCTTCAAAGGTGGTCGAGTATATCAAAATATCATCTATGTAGTTTACGGTGTATCCTGTGAGATTGTGCTTTCTTAGAATATTGCTTAAAATTCTTTGGAAAATTGCTGGTGATGTTTTCAAGCCAAAAGGGAGGCAGGTCCACTGAAAGTGGCCCTCTTGCGTGACAAATCCTGTTTTACTTCTGTCTTCCACCCGTAGTGGTATTGCCCAAAATGCTGAGTTTATATCCAGTGTTGTAAAATACTTACAATTTCTAGTTTTAATAATCAAATCATCTATTAGCGGGAAAGGTTGAGCTTGTGGAACAACAATTTTGTTTAATTCCCTGAAATCTACACATAAGCGTGATCTTCTATTTTCATCTTTTTTAAATGCCACTGTCACTGGAGCAGCGAAAGGACTGTAGGATTCTTCTATTAAATTATTCTTTAGTAACATGGATATTTGCTTTTCAATTTCTAATTTATCTTCTATTGTACATCTATATGGTCTTTTACTACAGTATCTGTTTACTAGTAAATCTATGCGAGCTTCATAATCTCTAACTGATCCTATATCATACTTGTCCTTAGCAAAAATTGTTTTATATTCCTTTATAATTTTCTCTATTTCAATTTTCTTTTCATTATCTAAATGGTCTGTCAAACTTACAAATTCTTCTGTTTCTATGTGTTCATTGAAATTTATTGCAAATGTTTTTATATTCTTTCCTTCATGTCTGTTATCTTTAGACCTTTCGTCTATTTTATTTGTTATTTTCTTTTGCTCTATCTGCAAGTCTTCATTTTGGGTTAATTTGAATTTCTTTATCATATCCAATCCGATTATAAAATCATCAAAATCTTCATTTTCTACTATATATACATCCACCTCTCCTTCTAAATCAAATATTTTTATTTTTATTGTTATCAAGCCATCTGTCTTCTTCACACCATTAACCGTTTTCATATATGCTATATTCACATTATCCTTTTTTTCTTTTACTTTAATCAGTCTTGAATTTATTAAAGAGACCTGTGAGCCTGAATCATAAATGCCGCTCACTTCTAGTTTATTTTCTAATAAAAGCTTGACTTTGATTAATGGTGTACTTACTCGTTTTTTTTCTCAGTATTTATATCTACTTCAATAATTGAGTTGTTATTTACATTTCTGGCTTTAAAAGCCTTTTCAGATTCATTTTTATTTTTCTTGAACCAACACGACTCCTCCGGATGATATCTAATTCCTTTGTCCAAAGATTCACAAGTCTTACATGGCTTCTTCTCATTAATTTTATTTTTATAAAGTACTGTACCCCTCTTTATTATAGTTGAGTTTTTCTTGTACACCATATTTTCATATTTTCTTATCTCGTTGAACAAATCAGTAGTGTCGTTGAGTTCATCCCTGTTTAACTTATATAAGATAAACCCAGGTAAACCTGTTGCAATAAGATCTATCATTGTTTTGGGGTCTATCGATTTGTTTACATCTAGTATAAGCCGTTCTTTTTTTATAGCATAATCAATTAATAGTCCTTCTTTATACCTGAATCCAAGAGCATATGTGACTACATCCCATCCACGGTTTTTAAAAGTTTCTAGAAATTTGTTTTTCCATTCATTCCATTCTGAATTTATCGTTAGTTTTATGGCCATCGAGCTATACCAATCCAAACAAGATTTTTCTAAAAATAACCTCAATATTTCTATTTTTGTTTCATCTTTTGATATATTAAAGCGCTCACACTCTTTTTCAAAATTCTCTATCCATTGCGTTGCATTAGGGTTCTTGCTTGTGAATTTTTCAATAATAAATTTCTCTGAAATATGTTTTAGGGTGTGTTGATTTTCTTTCTTTGTTGTAGTTTCTATTAATTTTTCCAAGATAAGTTGCAAATTGTCATCTTTGTCTCCTGGTTGTTTTGTGCTAATTTCTTCTAAATACTGATCTAAAAATTGCATATTACCTTCCTCATCTATATATGTTTTCTTAAGATCTTCATTTAATTTTATCCATATTTTTCTACTTTGATGCCTTTTCTTTATGCTACTTTTTATTTTTGAGAAAGTGTTCGTTTTGACAATATCTGTATGATGACTTACCGGTTTCAGCTCATCAGGTAGAACATAACATTTTCCTTCTTCTGTAGATATTGAGTTGATAACTAATACATTAGATTTTCCATCATTTGAGGCTGACATCATAAATTCAAATTGCAACCGGTCCATCTTCTTTTAGTTGACAAAAAATGTCGTTTTATAAGATATATTATTGAGGATTTTCAAAATAAACCACAAATTGTTTCTCTGAAAATACAAAGTTTTGTTTTATTTAACACGCCTTAACAATATTACAACAATTATCGTTTAACTATGACAATTACACTTTTATCTCACCTGAAAATACAAAGAAACGACATTTAAAGTTCACTAATATCGCCTCCTCAATTATATCCCTTCATTTATCTCTCTACAAGTTTTTATAATAATTATCTTAACAACAAATCATCTGACTATCATCCGCCCTTGAATCCCCGTATCACTCCGACCGCTGTGCCCTCTACCAACTTTCACTGACAACTTATGAACGCGCGAAGCGCGGCAATTTTGAATTAATGAAATGTCATTTCATTACATATATATTCACTGATAATATGGTTATGGTAAAAAAGGAGTCTATGTGCCAAAATAAGGTACAATCTTGTTAGTGTGTATGTAAATTTTGTCTATCGGTTCTGAACGAATTATAAAGGAAACTTTATTTATTAATAACAATCTTTATTGTGCAATAATTACAATCTGCCTTTTATAAGGCAATAATAATACAGATAAATGATCTCATTCATACCATTTTACAGCATCATTCACTCGCTCATTCATACAATAGGACATGATTGGAGAAACTGGCCATTGCCAGGACTCCCACTGTCACGCGTTTATAGTAGGTCACGAGGCCACTGCCGTTTCAGTCTCCGAGGAGGATTATAGGGATGAGTGGCGCAGTGCAATGACTGTGCTACAGGATTAGGGTGGTTGGAAAGGCTACTGTGGAATTTCATAAACTTAGAAGGGATGAGTTCTAGAATGTAGGGTATATTAAGATCGTTATGAAGGGTTTTGTTGCTGACATAATAAGGGGCATTTACTATTGTTCTTAGGACTTTGGATTGAAAGGATTGGATACGCTTGATGTTCGACTTTTTTGCTGTCCCCCATAGCTCTATTCCGTATGTCCAGATTGGTTTAAGTATATCTTTGTAGATTAGTAGTTTATTTTCTATTGAGAGATGGGATGTCCTTTGAAGTAGTCTGTACAGTTGTCCAAAGCGTCTGTTTAGTTCTTGTCTTTTTAGTCTCGTATGTGGGTTCCAGGTCAGTCGTTTGTCAAGATGGAAGCCTAAGTACCGTACTGTTTCGGATACAGGGAGAGGAATAGAATTAAAATAAACTAGTGGACAAGTCTTGCGAAAAAGGGTGAAGGTAATGTGGGAGCATTTTGCTTCATTAACTTTGATCCGCCATTGATTGCACCAATACTCGATCTCTTCAAGGTGTTTTTGAAGGTTATGGGATGCTATGTCGGGGTCTGCGTGGGATGACAAGACTGCAGTGTCATCTGCAAATGTGGCCAAGAAGGTATTGGGAGTAGAGGGGACATCAGCGGTGTATAGGTTATAGAGGATGGGGCCTAGGACACTGCCCTGTAGAACTCCTGCGTTTATGGGATATGAGTATTCTAAACCACAGCGGACTTGGAAGAAGCGGTTTGAAAGGTAGGACTGTAGGATTAGGAAAAGAGTCTGTGGTAAATATATTTTGAGCTTGTAGAGCAAACCTGCGTGCCAAACCCTGTCAAAAGCTTGAGCTATATCAAGAAAGGCAGCAGGGCAATACTGTTTGGTTTCAAGGGCTAAGGAGATGTGATCAACAACGCGAAGACCTTGTTGACCAGTGGAATGCCGTTGGCGGAAACCAAACTGGTGTGTGGGAAAAAGGTTTTGGGATTCAACAATTGGAAGTAGACGTTTTAGTAGGAGTTTCTCAAAAATTTTTGAGAGGATAGGGAGTAGGCTAATTGGACGGTAAGATGAGGCGTCATTGGGTGGTTTACCAGGTTTGGCGAATAGGACAATAATGGAATGTTTCCAGAGGAGTGGAAAGTGCGTTGTTCGGATAATGCAATTATATATATAGGTTAGGAAGATTATGGCTCTAGGAGGAAGTTGTTTGAGAATTTGAGGAGAAAGGAGATCATATCCAGGGGATTTTCGGTAAGGTAAGTTTTTCAGAAGGTATTTGACCTCAGAGGGATTAACGGCTTTTGGTGGAAGAGAGAGAGGAATAGGTGAAGTGAGGAAATCTTCCACAGTTGTGCTGTGAGTATGGCTTTGATGAGAAAGGTGAGGTGTGAAAGTATGGGTAAGATGCAGAGCAAATTCCTCCTATCCCCATCCGAAGCCGCCCAAGAGCCATCGTCACGACGGAGCGGATGTGAAACAAGTTGATACTTTAGGATTTTTTTGGTTACATTCCACAAGGAGTTATCCCTGGTAGACAGAGAGGAGAGGTAGGAATTGAAAGAATCGGAACGAAAGGATGCCAATCGCCGCTTTACCAATCGGCAGTAAGTACTGATTGTACGATCGGCGATCGGCAGGATGCCGGGATCTTTGCCACACTGTTCTGGAGCGGCGTTTGGATAGGATTAGATCTTTGAGATGCTGAGGTAAACGATTATGATTATGGATTTTTGGGTGACGATGCCTCCCAAGCCGACCTCTGGACCAGGGTAGTGAAAGAATGCACTGCATCGTCTAGGTCTTGGGATGTTTTCAGGGATAATATTAGTTTTACGGACTCTGTAAGAAGCTGACGGAAGTGGTCCCAGTTAACTGAGCCCCTAATAAATGAAGGAGGAGGCAGTTTGTGAATTGGTCTTAGGGAAATGGTTAATAATAAAGGACTATGATCAGAGGAGAGATCATCAAGGCGCGTGAGTGAATAGTTTAGTGTTCCTAAACTATTGTAAAAAAAGAAGTCAAGGATATCAGGATTTCGGTTGGGATCAGATGGCCAATAGGTGGCTGTGTCAGGAGTGATAGTGGAGCAATGTTTCCGTGTAAATGCAGACAGCAAAGCACGTCCTCGTGTATTTGTGGATCTTGACCCCCAGTGTTGGTGCTTCGCATTAAATTCCCCACCCACAAGGAAACGATGTCCAATGGAGTCTAGAAAGGAGATGAATTGGGAGTCAGAAGTGGATTTATTAGGAGGGCAGTACACTGATGCTAGTGTAAGGGGAAAAGTGAAGGTGGCGATTGACACTGCAGTGGATTGAAGGAAATCATGTGCTACCAGAGGAACTATGTGGTGGGATATAGAGTTATGGACAATGACAGCGGTACCTGCATGAGATGTTCCATCTGGGGGATCAGTTCGATAAGCCTAGTACTGTCGAACGGTAAATGGTCGTTTACTCGTAAGTCTTGTTTCAGTAATAAGAGCTACGTCGATGTTTTTGTCGTGGATTAGTGCTGTCAGCTAGTTAGTGTGGGTGCGAACACCATTCGCATTCCAAAGGAGAATGGATAAGGAGTCGGAAGGATCCACTTATGGATTATGTTTAACGGGGATAAGGTAGGAGACAAGATTTGTGAGAAGTGAAATGAGAGGGGTAATTAGGGTTCTGAACTCTGTAAGGAATGAGGTTAATAGGCTAGTGAGATCCGAAGAACTTGAAGGTGGAGGAATATGTGAGATGTGTGGTTGAGGATGGGGTTGAGCTTGAGGGTTAACGGGATGAATGGAATGCTGGGAAAGGTGATCTTGCGGACAAGGAGTGGGCGGTGCCTGTGAATCCTCTCTGTTGCGAACGGCATCAGCGAAAGAGACAGAAGGCCTCAAATTTCTGGCTGGGCCGCTTCTGGCTGACGACGTTGTTCTGTCCTGGACTTCAGTGTTCTGTAGGCCTCGCAGCCCTTGTAGTTGGCCGGATGCCCTTGGTGGCAAAGCACGCATACCACAGGCGATTTTAGGGGCTATAAAGGAAACTGAATATAAATTTAAGCAATGAAGGATGGGCAGTAGTACAATTGAAGACTGGAGGCTGATGTCTTTGAGGGTGATAGATACATTATTTTTTTTATATATTAAAATTAGATCCAGTTTAATAATGTTGAAATTTATTTTTTTCCTATCCCCTTAAAAATTTTACAACGATTTCAATTCTCACTCGAATCTATTCACATATCAGTTTTATATTTCCTGTAGCGTCGATACATGATATAAAAGGTGTAATTTTGTATAAATATATAACTTTTATTCAATACTAGTACAATGTATACATACACATAATACACATACGCATTATACTTCACCTGTTTGAAATATTTTATAAGGTGATGGAGCTCACCTTTTTGATAATGTTGATTTTTTTTTCTCCCCAATTCCCTTAAAAAAAAAAAATTTTATTCTTAGGTGAATCTATTTACATATTACATTTTATATGTCCTGTACCATCGGTACACTATATACAAGGTCTGAATCGGTATAGAAGTTGTATAATCAATACAAGTACAATGATACACAATGTACTTGGCTTCATTGACAGGACTCAACAAGGTGATGGGTGGAAGGGGTGAAGGGCTCACATTTTTGATCAAAATGTTGAAAATACCTTACTTGGTGACTGATAATGAAGTGTCGCCTACCTATCTCTGCGCTCGCTCCCTTTACTCACTCATCATAATGAGTATCCGAAACGTTCTTCCTCTGAGCTCTCCTCTTCTCTATTCTAGTATCTTACTTAATGATCTGTCCAAAAGGCAATTATGTGTATTTAAGGGCTTAGGAGAGAGCTAGCTGAGTATAGACCTGCTATCTCTCATTGGAAGCAGCACCAGCACCAGTCAATGAGTTATTGCTGCTTAGAGATGGTTTGATAATGTACTACGTTCTTCCCTAAAAATAACCCCCGAAAAAAACAAAATAATAAGGTACAAAGAGAAACACAGAATGGGCACAGAGGGTCGCTGGGATGAACCACTGACACGTGATCACGGCGGTTGGAGTCCCACAAACCCCAATGCCTTTTAAAAGTACTAAAGGGTACTAGGACAAAATGAGGCTGTTATTTTAGCTTGCTAACACCAGTAATACTTATCAATGTAAATCAGGTTTTAGATAGACAATAAAAATTGGAAATGGATTCGGAATTTCGTAAGGATAAGTGGGAACCGAAAAAAAATGTTTCAAATAATTAAAGTAAAAAAAATTTCATTGACACTTCTATTGCAATTACATAAAAATGCGGGCTGTTCTGATGAGACAGTAAAATAAGTACTAATGAATCATGTTGGAGTTAGGAATATATTATCAATATCGTATCATATTATCCTTTTCGTAAAACCCGGTAAATTACCAAATGACGCCTCATCTTACCGCCGTTTGACTGCCGTATGGAACATTCCAGTGTTTAACAATTCATTTTGTTCTGCACTAAACGGGTTAGTAACATCAATAGGCAGTAATTTATATGGGAGCACCGAAACTATACAAAACTATTAACCAGGGCGTACGCAACTCATTATTAAACTATTTTAAAACCGATCCATAAAAAATATCCCGAAAGTGTATCATACAAAACTATATAGACCTGTGTGAGGAGATAAAAAAAAAATAACCCGTCCAATTTTCAATTGAAGTGTTCATTTATGTATGTATTTAGATTTTAATTTTAAACCCGTACACTGAATAAAAAAATAAAACCTTCTTCAAAAGTTTTAAAAGGTGCCTTTGGTGGAGAAACCGGATTTAAAAAGTTAGTTGAGTTAGGAAAGAGGTTACATTGGCCGACAAAAGGAACAGGGAGCTTTAAGCCGTCAACTGCGAGCTCATCAAGAGAAAGGATTTCGGTTGGCCGGTGATAAATTTTCTAAATGAGGTGACATTTGACATAAGCCGTTACGTTTTCATTTGCCATTTGCAACCTTACAAATTGCCTGAATTTATCTTGGATCTGCACAAAGCAAAGCATTGTAACCCGAAGGTGAGCCCCATAACCTAGTCCTGTTTTTAGTTTATTTAATTTTAACTGTAAAATATGTTAGTTTTTTAAGTCACAAACTTCTTAACTTCTAGCCCACAGAAAATGTATATTTCTGTTTATAAATTCATCATTTTAAAAAAGTAATATTAAATAGGGTTTAAGAGAAAAAACAAAACTCCTAGCTAAGAATACGATTACGTTCCTGGTTGCGTAGAATTAAAAGTGGCCTATTCGAGCTATAAAGCTATAAGCACTCTACAGGGGAGTTTTCACAAACATTCATCCTATAACCTGCTTCTAACAGATAAATTCAGTTTGATTTTAAATCTCAATCCAGTATAAATTACTGTGGCCTAAACACCCATTAGTAAAATTACTTCGGTTTTACTCTACATGTAGAATCCAGACATTTTTTTGCCTATTAGGAGATTGGGGTAAATAAATAACCAGGAAACGCACGGTAGGTAACTTATGTTTGTAAGAGGTAAACTCAGATACGTCCCTTAGACAGTCCGTGAACATATAGGCTATGTATTTCCACGCTAATTATTTTAGGGGTGGGTTGTGAACATGCAGTTGTGCACAGTGGCCCATAGTGTTATCCTAAATTTATTTATTCCTAGCTTATTATTATTGTTGGGGGGGGGTCGTTGCATAAAAATTGTATACTATTCAGTGAATATTCATAAGTTACTTTGTTCAATGGGTCGAATAAGATAGGCTTAATAGTAGTGAAGACGTATGTAGTCGGCTCGACCGTCGGTAGTCGAAACTGTGACCTCCATCTTTTGATGGCTATCAGCTCTAGGATATTATCCGTTTAGCTAGTTCTGTTTGTCTCCACCGTGTATAAACTCCGCATATGTTTGTTTTGGAGTTCCTCAGGAATCCAGGTCCTTAATCCAGCCCCTCCCTCGAAAGGCTTAGCAAATGCCCCAAGTGGCCTGGCCGAGTAGCAGTCATTCCTAAGGCTGTCAGGTGTTAACAATTACTTTATTTTATTATACTTAGATTACGTTTTTAATGTAATGGAACTAATGAAACTGTAACTGGAATGGCTGGCATTAATATTACACCTTGTCCACTACACTGAACTTATACCACTTCAATTTCTGAATGGAACATGGAGACAATTGTTGAATCCTCCCTTTTTTGATTGGTCTCAGGGAGCCAGGATAAAAGAAAAAAATGTTTATTGCAATAGAGGGGTATAAATGAATGATACAACACAAGTAAATGCAATAGCAATGAAATAATAAGGAACGAAAGCCAATTAAGTTATACTGAATCAATAACAGAGGAAAACAGCTGATATGAAATTAACATTTTTTTTTAGTTAGTTATGAGCAATTTGATTTCAAAATGCTATTTTTGTAGAAAGTAACTTCGTATGTTTACCTGATCCCTTAAAAAATGGTGAAATTATAGTTGATGCTTAAAAAAATCTAACGAAAAAAAGACAAAAAAAACCCATGATTTCTCTTCTTTCTTTTTTTCATAGCTCCTTTAAATTCTCAGATAATTATATATAATTATAGATCCTCAGGTGAATCTATTTACAAATTATTTTTATATTTCCTGTAGCATCTGTAGCATATACAGGTTTTGTAATTTTATAAAAATTATATAATGAATAAATACACATAATACGTGACTGGACTGAACTGACTAATAATGGTGACGGGGCTCACCTTTAAGATTTCTCTATAAGACAGAGTCATCTATGTATGAAAGAGGAATAATTAGTTTTCTGGGATAATGTTTGCTTTTGTAGAAAACATAAATTATTCAAGAAAATACCGAATAACAAGTATCTCCTCAACTGACATTATTTTTCGACCGAGTAACCAATTAAAACTGGGTTCTAAATTACGATTTTAAGGCTAAATAAATTAAAAAATAAATAGAATAAAAAGTTTTGTTCTTATCAAACATATTAAAAAAGAAGAATTTTTATTTATAGCACGTTTAAGTGTTTATAACGAACAATCTGCAATAGCATTACCTCTAGTTGTGATGAAAACGTAAAAATACGATTTTACACAACAAACTAACAGAAGATTGGGATAAATAAATACCCTGCCAAGTATCATTGTAATTCTGGGTAGGCATGTTACAAGTTGCGGTAATATTATACATATATATGGAACTATTATTTATATTGTTGAGTAACTGCGATGTCATATTTATGTAGTTAAGCATATCATCACAATTTTGCATTTTGGACCTTTAAACTTTAGGACAGCTTATAGTTACTTTGGGATGTGTAGTCCATACTAAGAGTATAAAGTGAGACTTGAATAATTAATTTAGATTATACCATATCCTCTAATTTACACCGACGTATATAAATCATAGACCTCAACAGCCTTCGTTGCTCCAAACTCAACACATAAACCTAAACTCCAACACCTCTCCGGTATTAACTACTCTATATTACTGCTTGCCTTCGTCGATGGAGAACATAGTCATTGTGACAGAGACTTACTCAGTCCGCTCAAGGGACCAAACTCCATGTACTCAGGCCACCCCTCCATTCAGTGAACTTAAGAATAAACTAGACAGTCCATTGAATATGGGCACCCAAACAAGTAGGCATCACGGGAAATGAAATAGCTGAGAGAGTGACCAGCGAATCATTAACTTTTTCAGGACAAAGTAGAATTGTACTCACTTCGTCGCCACTTGCACGCCCACAGAAAGAAGTAATATCTAAACGATGTCAGTTGATGCGTGATAATAGTCTAGTAAGCTGAAATGTACCAAGAGATAGGTCAAACTATGGAACACATACCAATACAAACGTCATAAAGAACCAGCACTTGCGCTTCATCATCCGCACCTCCAACATGTCACAAGTGTAACAGTGATCTAACCATCCTTCATATAGTCGAGGAATGCCATTACTTCAAATACATTTTAAATAGCCTAAAAGTACCACTAAAATTGCCTACATAGCTATAGCACATTTTATTTTCTTGTTCAGTTTTATAATTGCAATCAGTGAAACTAACTAGTATATATGGATGTATAACGTGAAAATAGTGCCTCATGCACCCATGCTTTCGACCCAGTATCCCACGGGATACTGTGCCGACAGCTTTGCGACTGGGAATGCCCAGAGCAGTTATATACCATGTTGGTTTTCTTCCTGAAGGACAGAACGGTGAGGGCACGAGTGGGTGATTGCCTCTCGAACCCATTCCCACTAACTTGTGGAGTTCCTCAAGTACCGGTTTTGTCTCCAGAGATTTTTAGCATGTACACGTCAGTGTTGGGACAAACTACAAGAAAGCTATAGTGATGGCTTTTGCTGACGACATTGCAGATTACAGCAGCAGCATGAGTGCACAAACGCCGGGAAGCCCGACTGCGTAATATTCTCCCTCAAAAAGGGGGTTCTTGGCAAAACCCTATACTATAGGTGGGACAGATAACGCACCGGCTTTCTTAATGTACTATCTGGGTATAAAAATGGATAGGTACCCATTTTAGTAACAAAATGGAAAAAGTACGACACAGGTCTTACCGGTTTCATTACTTGCTAGCTTCACCCAACTTGTCGCTTCGTCTCAAACTGATGAAATATAAATGTGTCCTACGGCCAGCTCTGCTGTACGGTGCCCCACTATATACTAACTTGACCGGATATGAAAAGTCTCCAGCAATTTCAGAATGGGATCATGAGAAAAGTGTTCAGACATACCTTTCTCGAGAGGTTAAAGATCTGCACACGCTGCTTCACACACCGGAGACACATCAAGTTTTTTGACTCGTTGCAGCATCTAACGATTCCAGAGTTAAACACTATGACCCCACCACCATTCCCGCATTGATGGAAACAGACTGTCGGGGAAAATTAGTTTAAGATTTAGTTTAAGTTTTTATTGTGAGATGTAAGTTACTTTTAAGGCTATGATAAATAAGGTGAGCCCCATCACCTTTAAAGATGTTCAATTCATTAATGTATAATGGGCATCATTATACTTTTGTACAAGCGCAAATTGCAATGTAAGATAATCAGAAATGGTATAAAATGTACCCAAGCTACAGGAAATATAATGACCTTTTGTTAATAGATTAATTTATAGAATCTATATTGAATAATTTTGAACCTGCTGTTTGGGTGCGGGATGGTCGGAATGGTCTGCCCCCTGGACGGCCTGGTGCTGTTGTCCGTGAGACGTGGGAGCAATGCTGGTTTCACAGAGTATGTTAGCCCCCAGGAGCTGGGAGAATTTTGCACATGTTTAGACATGTACTAATGTAATTATGTTCTCTCGGGCTTACATCAATCAAAAGTTTAAATAAACAAGACAATGGAGTTGATGCCCTAGTAGTTTTACGCCAAAACAAACCCAACCAACCAATCCATGCCAATGAACAGTCTGTAATGTCCATCCTCTATTTCGTAATTACCTTATCCTATATAAGGTGATATCGTGTTTATATTATATAAATTGCATAAGGTACAAGGTATAGTTTGATTTAAATTCTAAATGTAAGGTTGTTTCTCATATATGTCTTCTTTTTGTAATTCCTAATTCAATAAAATACAAGTTTCCACTGCATTTTTGATGCAAAGACATGACATATTTTTCGCAGATTGTGGTTTATAACATCACAAAGTAATGAAAATATATAAAAATGGATGTGTGTTGGTAAGTTACATCGTAACTCTGGAATGCCCAAAGCATTTTCAGCAAGCTAGTTAAACATATGACTTATAACCTGTAAAAAAATACTTCAGGAGTAAAGTAACTGAGGGAAGAGATAGATTTGAAATGTATATGACAACTTTCACTTGGTTCCTCAAGCAACGGCGTTTATGACCATGTGGTTTTACCCTGAAACAAATCCAACCAACCTTGCTGCTTGTCCAAGAATTCATTTATTCTTGCTCGTTGAGGCGAAACTAAAAATATTATATATGATGAAGTTTGTAAAAGATTTTAATTTGTTACTTTTATATTGTACTTATACCCTTAATTATCCGTAAATAAAATAACTTCGATTTTGTATTATGTGTAAAATTCATTTTATTTTCTGCCTGGAACCCATTTAGATGAAGTTGCATAGACTGTCCGTTTACAAAGAGGCTATGTATCTTGTCGGTAATTATTTGAGGGGTTTGTATTGAAGGGAAAGGTTGAGGAGTGGTGTAATAATTTTTTTTTGATTGCTGCAAGATTTCAGCGCGGGTGATTGTGCACAAAGAAAACCGTTAATGATAATGAAGGAGGTCAAACTTTTTGCAGTGCTCGGGTAAATAGTAAGATCCTTTGACTTGATCCTATAATTCAATAATGATAAAGGGAAAATAGGCTTGAATGACGATGAGGAAATGCAATGGTCGGTAATGTACTCGGTTCTGAGGCACCGATTTATATCGGGGGTAGCTAACATTAACTATGTGAGGGAGCAAGTCTCTAATGAGCTAGTTAAAGCCTAACGACAAGACGAGACTGAAAATATAGAACCAGTCTCAGATAAGTTCCATCTCCTTTTTTTTATTGCGGGCCTAGAAAACCCATAGAAAATCATTTTAAATTCATTTCATCCCAGGCAATATTATTCTCCAGACTGTCTTGTTTCATTCATAGCTGTGTGTTTTTTAATACTGGAATTACTAGTTAATAAATTAGTAGTTGAATTTGTCTAGTATTAATTAAAATTATGCTTTCATATAATTACAAATACTATTTATTATGCTGATTGGCCGCAAATTTGATGGATTTGATTGGTCTTTATTGGGTTTAGGTATAACTATTATATTTGCGTTTTCCTAGTTTTTGTTGACTACATAGGTTAAATGAATAACAGATTTGTTGGGCAATATGTTGAAGATACCGGGATCCCCTGGACTCTTTTTAACGAAATAAAGGGGTTCAAATAACTTTGTATGTTGCTAACAGTTTTGGTTCAGATCTGAAATGACCGACACAAAAATATCCCAGACTAATATTTATCTACTTACAATATCGACTAATGGAATTGTAGGACTTTTTCATTTGGCAAGCTCTGATTTCAAGTAACTAATCTTTCATAATCACTACGCCTTAACGGGTTGGATCCCATTCATTTAAAAAATTTGGTTTAAAATTAGTACAAACAAATTTCAGTCTGTAAAAACTAAAACAAATTCAAGTTATAAAAAAAAAATTGCAAAGATATTGATACATGTATCAACTAGTGAAATGTAAGATATGAAACATGCGTGATGCATCATATATACAAAATGGACTTATGAGAATGTTTGTGTTAATGTTGGCAGATGGAGGTAATGGAGGTGAACGACACGCAGGACTATGACAACTGTACCAATGACTATTGCATCTCTGACGCAGATTACTGGGGTCTCATCCAGTCACACATCATGCCCAAGCACTACGAATGGCTGCTCATCGCACTTCATGCTGTTGTCTTCCTCATCGGTTTGGTCGGCAACGCCCTCGTCTGCCTCGCAGTATACAGGTCTTTCTCAAACCTCTACCATATAACTAGCTAATCTCGCAGTATTTTCATTACATTAACCATGTTTTAACTGTTTTTGACGTACATTGCTCTATAATTTGTAAGAACAAATCCTGTATTTTATTACCGGGAAATACCATTTGGCAGAGCTTCATATCACCCACATATCTAAAGAGCTTCACTGGTTGAGCTCCTTGGACTTAATGGCCGATAGCATCTATAACCTCTTCAAAGTCAGGTAAATCTCATTCCATTATCATCGCATGTTGACCATGGAACAACGTCGTGGGAACAAGGATTAAGTATGCAATTTCACTTCTATCGTCTTAGCGTTAGTCCGCCTTGTTTGGCAAAGAAGTAGTCAGTTAGTTCTTAGTAGGTGGCTTACTGTCCACTGTGCTAGCGTGTAACGAATCGACAAGCTATCACCAAATACTGCTAATTTACTTTCTATGTCGTTCCCCTACTTCACGCGCTCTCCCTTCGCCCAGTTTGGTTTAGTCTGATAGTAAGCTCTCTTTCATAATCTGTACCAGTTATCTTCAGTTCATTAGCTATGTATGCTTAAATTTACTATCAAGTGTCTCTTTACAGTCCGGGAGCTTGACAAAATCTTCATTTTCCATTGTTGTGACCAAAATTTATTTGAAGGGTTTGAATATGTCAATTGATTCAGCCTAATTAATTGTTTGAATGTTTGGTTCTTGTTGGTATATTCCATCAAAGTCGATGTTGGTACATAATGTGAACACTTCGAAGGAGAAATTTAGTTGCTTATCTCATAAATGACCCTTACATAGCTAAGATTTCATTAAAACAAATAAAGAAGGCTTAGATATCGAATAATTAACTGAGTTAAGTATTATTGTGGAAATTGCTCAGCAACTTTAGAGTGGTTTAGTTGTTGGTTAAAACAAGTTGCTTTGTTGCAGGAACCCCAGCATGAGAACTGTGACTAACTTCTTCATCGTCAACTTGGCAGCTGCGGACTTCATGGTGATCCTGGCCTGTTTGCCTCCAACCGTCATCTGGGACGTGACCGAGACCTGGTTCTTAGGCAATACTCTCTGCAAAATGATACTCTACCTCCAGGTCAGTTTTTCTCTCATTTCTTACAATTTATAGGAGGTAAAGGTGCGTCTACCACTAATCTAGTGGTTCACATGGGAACCATAATCAGATGCAATAGGAGAACGTTCATGCCGAAGATGTTACTCCCATAAAATCCATAAATTAGAGGTGTTATAGTTATGAAATATTTGGACACCTTCTTACCACCCAGGCAGATACATATATTATTCTCTTTTATATTTGTAGATATTTTGAATTTTTTTCATTATTTGTCATTTAAATGTTTGTTCTTCAGTTCTCTATAGGCAAATATATTAATAAACCCACATCTACAACCTTGTATAGGGGTAACCATTAACATTTATTTTGTATACTCTTTCTTTTTTTAATTTAGTTGTGTACCTTACTTGCCTTATATTTAAACAAATAAGTTATGTATTTGTTTACTGGAATGCTTGTAAATATTACCTAAACTCAGGTAAAGCCTTTATTAATTTATTAGGGGGCAATGTGATGTATTCTTACATTCTTATTATTATATTCTTTTTTGTTAGTCAGAGTTGGATTAATTTATTTGTACTTTGTTGTTGTTATTATTATACATAGTCCAAGAATAAAGATTTTACAGCATTATATATTTTTGTAGCCAATATAAATTCGAGGTGAATTGAACAAGTATGTGACTGAAACTCCAGTCTATAATATACACAAATATACATGTTAATTTAATAAATATTTAACCATAGTTTAATTTTAAATGAGTGAAAAGTCGAGTGGTGTTTAGGTCCTTAGGAACGTGGGCCTGAATTATTCCGAGCTTGGCATCGAATTGACCTTTCATAAACTCATTACATTTTCAAATCCTCTTTGCATCTTTTGACAGTGGTTTCACCGAGCCCCAACTTTCCCTTAATCTAGACATCGAATTTCACCACATTAAACAGCCAACGTATTTCTGTGAAATCAAAATACGCAGGTGCTAAAAACGTTGACAGTTAAAAGAATATTTATTTTTGTATTACTGAAATATAAATGCTTGTACGCTTTATTTATAATAATAATATCAGTTTATAGTCCATTTACGAATATTTAAATAAGTTATAATCAATATTATAATATAATATAATGATTTAATGTTTGGATTCTTTGCTATTAAAACATATTGTGGTAGATACTCTACTTGAACTTCAAGCATTGACACAGCATAGATCCAATAAAAATTATTTGCGAATAACTCACTACGCCAGATACAAGATAATATACACAAACATACTCTAAACTCTACAAGCCATTACTTACTACTAAAACGTAACTCAGTTACTCAATGAGGAAATAAGTGAGTGACTTGAAGTGTAATCAATGTGATTAAATACTGTTTAAATAAGGATTGAAATGTCAGATTTATATATTTTGATGAAGTCATTAAAGTAAGATTCTATCTCTTATTTATACAAACCCTAACACAACGGTTATTAAATTAATCTATAGACAATTCTCTTTCATTTGCATGCTATATATTTCAGTTTATTGAGAATTGTTCATTTGTTTTTACTATAACTTAACTTGCACATAATACTTCCGAAGCCTTTTGAAACATCAATATGGTTATATCGGTGATGGCACAGTGTGAAAGAACTACGAGTATGTCGGTGGTTCTATAAGTTTCAATCCTACAATTCAAGTATCTAGAATGATTTGAGAGGAAGGACAGAAACAAAGCTCGATGATGATGAATTAAAGGCGTTAGGCCAATCCACATCAGACAAGTAGAGAACTTTCAAAACACTTAAACGACAACGATACTCTGTTATTCAACACCTTCATGCTATTGGGAAAACAAAAAAAAATGGACCATTGTGTGCCACAGATTTTTGTATTTGTTAAGAGATACAGCTAAATATGGCTACAGGCTTCCTGGGTTGACACCTCGCCTGTTTCCGTTCAGTAAATAACGGTAGCTGCTAAAGGAAAAACTATTCAACATCAAAATATTACAAAATCGATGAATTAATCAGTTAAATTAATAGACAGTCTGTTAGTGCCTCAAAGTAATAACAATCCCATAACAGAGAAATAGTCACTTGGAAAGTAAAACACACCCAAACAGTCAATAACAACCTTTTCTATATAAATTTATTACTATTTTAATTATTTATTACATTGAAATTAAAAAATACTATTATAAGCAGTGCTCATTAGTCTACTTCATTTGTATTTTACGAGCTCACTATCAAAGTCGATGTAAGTCGATATGTGAGCATTTGCTCTGCATTGCCTAGGATGAGCTGTGAGAACAGACCATTCATTAACCCAATAACCCTTCCCCTAATAATATAGGGGTGACCAGGGAGGTGGGAACGGAAAATTAGGTAATGGGAGGTGGCCAGTTCTTGGATAAGAGGGATGTTTAGACAAAGAAGGGTGCATTTACTATCTTGTAGAGATAGTGAAGGGCTTGGCACTTCCCGAGGCTTCTCTGTTCTGTAAGTAGTCAGGTAGGTTCTTGTATGGACTAGCCCAAGGAGCACATAAATAAATAAAGCCGTATTTAACTTTTTTCAGGATATAGATAAAAGCACAAAGAGTAACACAAACTATAGTGTTTTTTTATATTTAACAACATACCTGTGATTTAATTCGTATGATTGATATATCTTCTTGGTTGTGGTTTTCTTCTGTATTACAATTTTCATTATAAAAATACTTTCAGAAGAACTTAACATGTGTCTCTTCTAGTGTCTTTTCTACAACTCTATTAAAAAGGTCATATTCAAATAGAAATAATGTTTGTGAGTCGAGAGTTGGGCTTTCTAAGATATGTTCAATTGCGAAAGCTAAATGAGGTCATGTGAGTGGTATTAGTGTAAGATGTGGCAGGTGAGTTGCAATGCAAACAGATGTGTGTTTACGCGCCCCTGTTTGCTCTTCTGTCAGATCATAAACTGTCCAATACCTTTAAGCGATTGTTTGTCGACGAGGAACAAGTTCTCAGCCCCATCATCTGCCACAGGCAGTTCAACAAATATTAGCAACCACCTCATCGTTAACTAAAAACATGACATCTTGTTCACTATTCTATTCACGGCATCAAAATTATACGATTGTAATCGTACTAATAAGAAAACAAACTAATTGTAATGCAAGTTTCAACAGATATTTGAAATACATAATGAAAAAGTAGATAGCTGCCAATTGTCTATCATATAAAGAGTATTTGCGCTGCGTTTCAGAAAACTTTTCAAGAAAAATCCAGTAGGTTTCCAAGATTTTTATCCAACTGTTGCAGAGCTGCTAAATCGAATGCATTTACAAAAAATACTAGTTCACACTCAGGATCCGGATTGGTTAATAGGGCTGCATTATTTAAAGTTTGTTTGCTCTGTTCAAAATCAACAATAGTTTCAGGTGTGCAGTGAGTGTTGGTTTTATAATATTTCTTTGGAGCCTTTAGGAAATTAGTAACTTACATGCAACATGATAAAGTTGCCAGCGTTAGAAATTGAACATTCCTAAGTGAGAACATAAATATTTGTTGGTTACTGGCAATTTATGATTGACAATGGCACTACACTCTGTCAAGAGCAGGTCTTGTACCATTCGACAATTATATTTATGTTGCTCAATAACTCTTAAAAAGAACTTTATTTGGTATTAAACACAAATGTACAGTTATATATGGTTACAAGCTGACAGCACAAAGGCGACTGAGGGCCCTGCGGAACTAACAATCTTTCTTATGCCTAAGGGGTATTTATCTGTGTAGAAAAAGCTGTAGTAGGGGTAGCAGGATGGCGGTAACAGTGGAGATAAGGGCACAGATGGAAAATGTCGTGGGAGCCAATTATTTAGAATAGAGGCAAGATAAGATAAGTAACTAATAGGATAAGATACGATAATTATAATAGGGCTGATTATTATAAGTTATGAGACACAGTCCTTAGGATGTTACGTCGGTGACAAAAAGAAGGTGAGCCTCATCACCTAGTGTGAATATAAGACTGAGTACTATTAACATCAAAACATTTATTGTATTATGCACTCCTCCAAATGCATTTAAATGCAGGAAGAGGAGAAATTTGTAAGTCGATTTTTATTTTGTTATTTTTCTTTTGTACATTGTATTTGAGGTTTTGAAATAAAAAAAAAAAAAAAAAAAAATTAGGATGTTATTATTATTATTATTATTATTTTGTTCCGGCATTTGTGCACCGCGGCCTCAGTGAGACCTATTGTGCGCCGTCCATGTCCCTGTCCTATATATGTGACAGGCCCACGGCCCTTGCAAATCTGAGGATACCGAATGGATCGATCAGTTCACATAGTTTGGGGTCTACAATGCGATCACTACCAAAGTGAAGGTATCGCCTTCTAGCTAGGTTATCACAGTCACATATTATATGACGTGCCGTTTCTCCCTCTTTCTTGCAGAATCTGCAGATTGGTGATTCAACTATCCCCAAATTAAAGAGGTGTTTATTTAACCGACAGTGACCTGTATAGAGTCCTGTCACACTTTTGAGTGTCCACCTGTCCATTGATAGAAGTGCTGAGCTTCTTCTCTTACAGGGTCCATCAAGAAACAGTTTCGAGTGTTCCTGTTTCTTAGTTTCTCTCCAAGAGAGTCTTGCCCTGTCCTCTAAAGCTAATTTTATACGCCTTTTAGCGTAGCTGAGGCTGATACCACATATGGGTTCAGGTGCAAGAGGTGTCTGTTCTGAGCCCACCCTTGCAAGGCCATCTGCCTTCTCATTGCCTGTGATGCCTGTGTGTCCTGGCACCCAGTCGATTCTAACCTTATTGGCTAGCGAGAGTGTGTTTAGGTTGTTTTTGCACTCCTCAACCAAATAAGATCTGGTCGTATAGCTTCTCAGGGCGCCAATTGCAGCCTGGCTATCCGTGAAAATTGTGATCAGTCTGTTTCTTACACCCTCCCCAATTAAGGTTTGGGTACAGACATTGATCGCCATCACTTCGGCCTGAAAGACCGAGGTGTGTCTACCTAAAGGAATAGAAATCCCAGATTCTGGTTTATCTTTCCTCCATATGCCGGCCCCTGATCCGTTTTCTGTTAGTGAGCCGTCTGTATAGCAATTAATCCCATTACACAGTTTATGTGGTTTGGTCTTTGTGTTTACCGCACAGTATAAGACGTCTGTGTGTTTCTTAACTTGTAGGTCAGAGTGCATTGACAGCACCTCGTCCTCATCAATTCTTCTGAACAAGTTCCCATGCCCCATGTGAGTCATGACTTTGGATCTTGTTCCTGATTTCGCAAGTCTGTAAGCCACGTTCAAGGCTTGCGCTTCTACTTCTATGTGCAGTGGATTCAAGTTCAATAAGACTTCCATTGCAGCAGTAGGAGTTGTACTCATGGCACCAGTAATCATGAGACATGAGAGCCTCTGTAATTTGCCAAGCAAAGTTTTATTTTTACTAATGCTACCTCTGTGCCACCACACCATAGAGGCATAGAGCACCATTGGTCTCACTGCTGCGGTATATAGCCAGAATAACATTCTGGGTTGTAGTCCCCAGGTCCTACCCACAGCCCTTTTACATGCATAGAGGCATCGAAGTGCCTTCATAGTAGTATTCCTGATGTGTTTGGACCAGTTCAATTTACTATCCAGAGTAACCCCTAGATGCTTTACCTCACTACAAATGCTTACCTGTGTCCCCCCTATATAGGGTGGTCTAACTATAGCATTTCTTTTGTTAGTGAAGATACAAAGATTTATCTTCTGGGGATTGATTCCTAAACCATTCTTTTCACACCAATCCCTCAAAAGATCCATCGATGCGGAAAGCAACTCAGAAATGGTTTCTGAGAACTTGCCCCCTATGAGCACAGCAATGTCATCAGCATATCCCTGTGCGTAGAACCCTGCAGAGTTTAGGTTTGTTAACAATGAGTCAACGACCAAACACCACAGTAATGGAGATAACACCCCTCCCTGTGGACATCCTCCTACTGGCTTCATCCACAGTTTGGTTTGTCCCAATTGTGATTGTAAAATCCTATTCTCTAGCATGGTGTTTATCCAGCTAGAGGCTAAGGAACTAATCCCCTTTCTTTCTAAGGCCGATGCCATAGTGTTATAGGGTGTGCGATCAAAGGCACCTTCTATATCAACAAAGATGCCTACCATTATTTCTTTGTGAACTAGGGATCTCTCAATCCTGGAAACCAGGTGGTGGAGAGCAATTTCACATGATTTTCCTGCCTGGTAAGCGAATTGAGCGCTATGGAGCGGTCGTTCTACCAGTATTCCATCCCTAATATGTCTGTCTATGACCTTTTCCAAGGTCTTCATCAAAAAAGAAGTCAGACATATTGGTCTGTAAGACTTGGGTTCGTCATAGGACTCTTTCCCAGGTTTTGGTATGTAACACACTTTTGCCATCCTCCAGCTTACTGGAATATAGCTCAGTGCCAAGCTTCCCTTTAACAAGGTAAGTATAAGGGGCCTAATTACTGGTAGGCCTTTTTGTAGCAAGGCTGGGAAAATCCCATCAGTACCAGGTGATTTGAAGGGAGCAAAAGAATTGATTGCCCACTCCACTCTTGCAGAATTGACAATTTTATTTGCTTCTGCCCAGTTACCCTTGCAACCAGTGTGTTCACAGTTGGTAGGGTCATTATTAATCGTATCCATCAGTCCGCAGCCAGGAAAATGCGCGCGCGCCAGGGCACCGAGGGTTCCCTCCTCAGAATCCGTATAGCCCCCTCCCACCCTGACGGAGCCCAATACTCCCCTGTCAGACTGCTTGGATAAGATCCTATTTACTCTAAACATGGAAGTTGTATCGTTTATTTCGCTACAAAATTTCTTCCACGCCCTTCTTTTAGCCTTTCTGACTTCTTTGTTATAATCAGTGAGTGCACGTTTATAAGTGTCCCATCTGCCTGATCTTTTGGCCGCGTTAAAGAGTTTACGTGTAAGAGCTCTTAACTTGCCAAGTTTATTGTTCCACCAGGGACAGTTCCTGTTGGATCTAACATTACATACAGTGTTATTATCAGTGTATGACTTAATTATTGCCTCAGTCAATGTTGAGTTTAAATGTTCCAAATGCCAGTTGCTACTCACCACTCTAGGACAGCATTTGACCTCCTCCTCAAGCTGTGTATAGTAGGTTTCCCAGTTTGTAAGTTTGGGATTCCTATACACAGCTTCGGACGTGATGTTACCACTTAGATCAAATCTAATGTATCTATGATCTGAGCATGACTCTTCTTCAGAGACGTGCCAGCCTTTAACCCTTAGGCTTATAGTGTGTGTGCTAAGGGTTATGTCAATGACCTCAGATCTGATTCTATTGTTAAAAGTGGCAATATTGCCTCTGTTTAGAATGTCTAGGTCATTACTAGTTATGTACTCTACTAAACACTCACCTCTCTGGTTGTTGTTCTTGCTCCCCCAGAGCTGATGGTGAGCGTTCGCGTCAAGCGATGCTATAAGCTCGCCCCTTAGGCCAGTCCCTTCCGTTAGCTTACTAAGTGCCTCGGTCGGGACTTCTTCTTCATATGGGAGGTAGACAGATGCAATCGTCAACCTCCCACCTTGATTTCCCTCGTTAAGGGCCATTTGAGCTGCTGCTAAATCTCTAGAACAATATTGCCATAGAGGCAGCATTTTAAGACTGCTCTTATGCAGGATACAGGCTCTGGCACGCGTGGGTACAGAAATAATCTCATACCCACGCATCGCCAGCCCCCCCATCCTGCCCTTATACAGGTAAGGTTCTTGTATTAGAATGATATCAATATCCTTACCTCTCACATACTGCTGCAGAACACCACATGCTGCAATACAGTGGTGCAGATTAATTTGCAGCAGCCTTACCACCATGATCAGTGCCCGCCGGCCCCCGGAGGGCCACCCCGAGGCGGACGCCGGGAGACAGCGCCAAACCCAGGCCTCCCCATCACAGAGGGCCCAGACCCAGCGCGCCCCCCAGCCCCCGCCACGGGGCCACCCCCCGCAGCCGCCATAGTCATCGCCTTGGGGCCATCCTTTGGAGTTGGCAAATTCGTCGTAGCGATCCCCTTCGACTCCTCCACCTCGGGATCGCTCCTTGCCTTCCTCTCCTGTACTACTTTCAGCGGCTTCTTCTTACCCAATACCCTGAGAGCGACCTTAGTGAACCCATAGTTCAGCTTAAGCTTCCGCTTCTCAAGGTATTCCATGCTAGTCTCTGGGGCAGACAGGATCGCAAAGAAGCCATGCTTCTCCACCTTGGTGCCCAGGAGTCTCCATAATCCAATATCAGGTACCCTAGAGTTTTGGGTCCTGATCCTCTTCATGAAATAACCTTCCAGAGGCATTTCTCCTGTAATGAAGGTTCCTACCTTCACGGTTTTATGAAGCTCCTCCACCTTTCCTACGCGGAGCTCCAGATCCCCACTCATGTTAAAATTGGGTACTATAATCGACAACCAGTCCTTGGTCTCCTGGTTGTCGCAGATTATGACACAGGCTCCCACATGTGGGTAAATTCCGCTGAATTCAGCCTGTGTCCCTTTCTCTTCTTCCAGCTGATCGACAAATTTCATCAGCTGGCCCTTCATCTCCTCGCAATTCTCCTTCGTCAGCTGAGTGGACGGATATCCACTAGGGATAATCGCCACCCTGCTTCCTCCGGCAGCAATCGCGTAGGATGCAATGCTAGTATCCCCACCCCTATGCCTCTTTGCCGTAGGCGCAGAGGTACCGGGTGAGGACCTAATCCTTTTCTCTGGAGCGCACCCAGACCCTGCCATATTCCCGGACCCCGAAGGTCCTGGACGTCCGGCCGGATCCTCAGGTGGCCCTCCAGCCAACATTGCCCTCCTCCACTTCTTCCTCTGGGCTCCAGAGAACTTGTGCTTGGAGGTCTCGCCTGCATCCTTGGATGCAGCGTCCCTACCAGGCGCCAAGCTTTTTGGCTCCATTACCAGTCCACTTGCCTCCTCTACAAGCGTCGCAAGCGAGCTCATAGAGGCTTCATCGTCCACTACCTCAGCGCCAAGGTCCATTGAAGGCCCCTGGGCTGAGTCCTCTCCGCTGATCATGCTGACCAGCTCCTCCATGTCTTCATTATTATTTTTATTATTACTTTTACTCATTTTGTTCCCACGAAAGCGGGGGAAGTTACTCTGCAGGTACTGCCCCCTCTCCCTGCAGAGGGCATTTAATACAATGGGGTGCGCCTGGTGCCCCAAGGGGGTCGATTAAAGACAGTGCATTTTTATACACCCCCTGCCATTCAGCCACAGCTCGAGCTCCTCTACACTTGGCTTGGGTGTTAAAGAGATCTCCACCTGGATTTCATGGGGGAGATCCCGCCTCTGTCGTCCGCGAGTCCATCGGACTCCCCAGGGGGTACCACGTGGAGGTGACAGTAGGCGTTGGTAGGGATAGGTCAGACTGGGAGTTCACAAGCAGTGAGTAGGGCACTATTGCTTGATTCCTCCGCTACGAGTAAAGGAGACCCCCGCACCTGTCTCCCTCTCTAGTCTTTCCATTACCCTACCCATTTACCCCCCAAATTAGGATGTTACTGATAAACATACCATTTGTTAAGACAAGATTATATATATATGTGACGA
This sequence comes from Acanthosoma haemorrhoidale, assembly GCA_930367205.1. Classification (NCBI taxonomy): domain Eukaryota; kingdom Metazoa; phylum Arthropoda; class Insecta; order Hemiptera; family Acanthosomatidae; genus Acanthosoma; species Acanthosoma haemorrhoidale. The sequence goes on along the minus strand of OV884009.1, from coordinate 107,165,562 downwards.
AAAAAGCTAACCAAGAAAAATTATATTTATATATTATAAATTATACATATTATTATATTTATTATAAAATTATACTCGCAGCTTCTCTGGATCCAATATTCTCGGTTTGCTAAAATCCATCGGCACATCACTGATGACAATGTGGAGCCTCATCTGATTGGATTTTACGTTTATTGAAAATGTTTTTTTATATCTGGAAATTACCCAGAAGCTGTCAGAACTGGGAAGTTGTTTGTTCAACTTGAAACTTGTTGAAAGAACTCAACAATCCCATTTATCAATTGCAACTATTTACTTGTAACAGCGAGTTTAGTACTGCCAATAATGGTTTGGCTGTAATAAACCATGTAAAAAATCAGCTCCTAAAATATATTTGTTGTGGTTTTAACTAAAACGAAAGTCCACTCCAACTGTCACCTCTGACCCAAGTCAATTTGAAGAACTTTTGTTCTGAATGTCGGAATTTCCGTGATAGTAGCCGCAAATAATTTAGTTCCTATATATTTGTTTTAAGGTCATCAGATGGTGAAATTGAAACATCAGTATCAATATCCAGAAAACGAATACCTGTAGTATGTGGGTAGCACAGTCGGCCAGTCCAGGGTCTCCCTTGGGGAATTGCCCTTCTGTAAAAGTCATTTACATTCAGGTGTGCATTT